>VYYI01001469.1:0-19415 GCA_021029175.1 Bilobella aurantiaca
TGTTTTTCTAGGAGCGACCGAAATATGCCATTCTAGCGCATGCTCGGCGTGAGTCTTACTATCCTAATTAATAGGTAGTGAGCTCCCTCTTATAAATATACATACAATTAACCGCTGAAAATTCCAAACTATTATTCAGAGTTTAGCGCTTAACATCCGGTATCACGTACATTTAACAAAATTAATAAAGCAGATGATCGGCAATCAGCAGCTTTAATGTTTGACATGTTAAACGTCTCCCCTAAGAATTGTAACAAATTCATGGAAAGTTCAACTCCTAACAGCTGAAGAAAATTAAAGAAATCAAAATTAATTTTAAGAATATCACATAAATATCATACATTACTTGAACTTATAGCAACTACATCCGGGATGGCAAGAATGACCTTTGGTCACTGATTAGTGGTTCAATCGTCACAAGCAGGACAAAATCGTCACAAGACAATCGTCAAAAGCAGGCCACTGAAGTTGAAAATTTGAGTTTTGATTTTGAGGGGTTGCTTAAGCTTACATGCAAAAGAAACGGAACGGTTGCGGTCGGTTTAACATAGAGATTCCTACAGAAAAATTTAAATAATCTAAAGTATAATAATATATAATACATTAAATTTCTTTTAAATGTATTATCCTTGCATGTTGGTTGTTGATCAAAAGCCAATCACTTAATAATTAACAAATGGAAACCATAATTCATAGTTATATTATAGTTAACATTATAATTATTATATATAATGATAGAATTAAAATCTAATTTAATAGGTTACAAATTCTAACCTGTACGTGTAACTAATTACTAATAGAGTAGCAATAATTCTAATAAACCTTGAGAAAGGGTAATTATTAGTTCCACATTATTAAACGAACTAAATGAATGGTAACCAATACACAAGGTCTTATTCTTCATTGATAGTCGATTTTTGTTTGGCTTGGAGTTTTCCTTTTAGAGGTCAAAAGTCAAGGTCACCAATATTATTCCATGATAACTGAAAAACTGACCTGCACAAGATCTGTTTTTATGCAATATTTTTCTATTATATATCTATTATCTATTCTATTTATATTTTTTTGCCCATCGTTTACCCCGAATTGTCCCCTAGTTGAAAAAAAATTACTATTCAATGTCACAATTCTTGCATGAAACAAAAATTTAATATTTTTTCAAAAACAAGACAATTATTTTTAGTCCCAAACTGACCCTATGACCCAAGAATGACCATTCGAAGTTAAACACTTTAGCAAAACGTTAGAGTCCTACCGTTGAATCCAGAGACCCCAGCATCCGGGACATTCCCATCGACGGCAAAAGGACATATTTTTCTCAGAATATAATTTTGCTGTAGTAAATAGCAAATAGTCAACAGAGTGTCAATAACCATTATTTTAAAACGATACCCTGAGTGACTGCAAGGTCAGACACAGGTCAGACACTAATATTCTACAACATGGGAAGATTTTGTAAAATGTATACAAAAACTTTGGTTTGGTCCAACTATATATTGCAATCTGTCTAATATTCCTTCCTACCGAATCTACCGCTTTACAACGATTTCAGTTGTCTTTTTATTTACAGAAACCTGTTTTGGGGCCATCCTGTTCTATATACAATATATGTCGACAATAATTGTATCACTTAAAATTACTTGCAAGGCGTTTAACTTAAGGTATATTCGTAAACGATGAGGTTGCAATTTATTATTGGCGAGAAAGAGGTCATTGAACAGGAAATAGAAACAATTTTGTAAAAACAAAAAACAGAACCATTTCCCTAGTGGTAAAGGAATGGCTGTGTCGAGTTACCACCTCATCACCGTCAAGTTCCCACCTCTTTTTCATCGCCGTCAAGTCACTGCCTCTTTTCGTCACCTCCCTTTAACGTGAAGGTATAGCAAAGCGTTAAGTTACCACCTCACCACCTCAAACTTTTTTGAGAAGGAAGTGGTGATGAGGTGATACCTTGACACACCACCACCGTTGTGTCAAGTTACCGCCTCTTTATTACCACCTCCATTTTTCACCTCATTCCTATGGTAAAAGAAAACAAACCGACAAGTTCTCACCTCAGGACCCCATTGTTGCAAAAAAAGGTGATGAGGTGGTAACTTGTAATCACTGAGGAATAAAAAAACCGAATTTTAAGTTAAAACTTCCCGCCAAAAAAAACAGAGCATTTTCTATCTGGAATTATACTGCAACTCTAAGACAGAACCATCAGTACTTGCAAACAGTTCAACACAGAGCATCTTTTAGCGCTTGATCAACATAATACGGGCTTTTGACAATGATGACATATGGCAAAAAACAACTCTAGCAACAAAACTGGTAATAATATATATAGTACGATACAGCGCTAAACGTAAACTCCTTCCGAATCTTCTTTAAAGTGGAAATTTCTTTTTTCCAAGAAGACGTGTTTCTTGATTCTATCAGACAATACAATCCATTACAAAAGGAATAAGGATGTCCAGAAGCTAATTGCAATACTCCAAAGTCCAAAATTGTACACCCCGGAAATGACGCGCATTGGATTATTTTTCACTTCTTGACGACAAGGAAACGCTTTGCAACGAAAATAAACTATCAATATTTTCCCGCAAGTTGTAAGGTTTGGGCAGTGACCTCCACTGTCCAGGCCTTAACTAAATGAATGAAGGTGGATAAAGTTTAATGTCGACTAGACTCTAGGTGACGCAGTTTGCGACTTTGCCGCAGACCCGAGACGAGATTTTTTGACGTAAGGAGTCCATCTAACGGAACAGTTTCCAAATAATCGTTCTCCCCAAGCCATATTTCTTGGTCATATTTAAAGTTGCGCTAAAAATTTGCGGTTAAAAATTGTCAAAAGATACGAACTCCTCATATTGTGCGCAAAAATCTAAAATCAGAGAAATATACTGGCTGGGTTTATTGAGTTTTGGGCAATAAGGTCCCTAAATTTATGTTCTGGGTAAGTCTTAAACCCTTGTAGACTTCGCTCAGTTTTGGGTAAACGTTAAACCCTAGTTTTTGGCCAGAATTGCCTTTTTGATGTATGCTGTTAGGCATTTGTTTCGCGTTAAAACGCACACTTTGTTAGTGCGTACGGGCCTTAACCCATTTCGTGAATTTCTGTATAGGCTGAACACTAGTTGTTTTGTTTATTTTTCTATTGGCCCTTACGCAGGGCCTTAACCTCACTATTTGGTTAGAAAATTTGTGATGGCTCAAATTATACTTGTGTTTATTGTTCGTTTGCTTAGTTTTTTTAGTGTGCAAATTTTGTTAATTAATTTTTTTTGAGCTAAAGTAATAGTTGTTAAGTTTTTTGTTGATTATTATTGTAATAATTTTTTCACCCTGTGCCAGCACCACGTGTTTAGGTGGGGGTGATGTGAGGTATTACCTCCCACATATGTTTAGTTAAATGCCCAAAAGGGCCAAGACGCGGCATACAACGCCGCCACCTAACACGCGGTGTGCCACGCGCTTAAGCCCTCGTGCTTGTGCACGAGAAAGGAAGAAGATTCGGCCACTCGCCCTCCCTCCTCAGACGGTCCCTAACCTCGGAGCAGGACGGAGCTCCTGCAGGCTCCTCTCCTCCTCTTTGCGGCACCCACCCGTCTCCGTCCACCAGATGTCCCTTAGTCACCACCACTCGTCAGGTCAGATTTAAATCGTCACCCCTTGGCCTAGGAGAGGCCATCCCTTCCCCAAGGATTGGCGATTGCCGTTTCGGGATCGGCTACCGCCCGAGATGGGCCGTGACCAGGAAAGGTCAAGTGCCTGGATAGGCGTCCCCCGTCGTCGTCACCCTAGCTCTATTATAGCCCTTAAGTGTATAGGTTTGTTATGCCCTTCGGCCATAAGGTTAGGATAGCCCTAGAGGGCATTAAGCCCGGACTCCACCGCACGCCTCAAGCAAGTTTGTTTGAGACAAAACTGCCCCAAACATGAGATGCCATACTCCACCAGATCAAACAAACAGGCTTCAAGCGAGTTTGTCCCAAACATGCTAGTTTGAAACAGTATGACTCCACTGCGCCCAATGCTTGGAGCAAAACTGCCTCAAACGCTTGCTTGGAGGAGAAAAGTTGCAGTATACACAGTGCATACTGCAAGTTTCTTGCTCCAAGCAAAAATCTTGTTTCTCTATATTCTCAAATGAATTCCTTAGCACAAAATTTAAATTCAATGAAGATTTCAAAGCACTAATTGCTTTTAATTACCTAAACATTATTATTAATTGTTCTGAACATGACTTTATTTGAAAATTATTAGCGTTTGGCCGTTTTGGTAATACGTCTTAAACAAAGTCGGTTTAGCAATTGATTGGGACATCCCTCTCAAGTCATTTATAATTATATTAGAAAATCAAATCAACAAATGTAAATACAACTGCTTTAAAACTCAAAATTCAATCACTCAGCTGATTGACTAAGCTCCACCAAATGTTTCAAACAGTTTTGCATCAGGCGAAATGTCACCAAACAGTTTGGCTTGAAACCGTTGTTCGAAGCAAAAGTTTTGGTGGAGTATAGGAAGTGTTTGGAACAGCCGTCTCAAGCAGAACTGCCCCAAACAACCTGCTTGAGGCGTGCAGTGGAGTCCGGGCTTTAGGTTAGGCTTTTTAGGGTCAATAAACCCAGTCTATGGGCCCTTTTAGCCCCTGTTGTCCCTTTCTTTTATTCATTTGAGGCCTAGGCAGTAGAGGTCACTGCCTAAAACCTCACAGTTTAAAAAAAGGTACAAAGCCCTTTTGTCCTGTGTTACAATCAAAAACAACAAGTTGTAGTTCGAACCAAGAGACCGTTTGTAAAACATTTAATAGTTAACATTTAGCCAAATTTGTTTTGTATTTTCAATTCTTTTGCTATTTTTCAGACGAATATAAGATAGTAAATTTTGGCAAGGGAAAGATTTTTCAACATTTTGGAATGCAGTTTGGTGAGAATTTTATATCTTAAAGGACAAATGTTAAGCAGAACTTGGTAGGAAGGTTAGCTTTTAGGAGTCAGATTAATGATGTGTTAATAATCGACCAAAGTTTCAACGGATTTTGGCCGTAGATTAGAGTGGGTTTTTACTGGTCACCGTAGAATATGCAACTAAAGAAAAAGTTTGCAATTGCTAAATTGCTTGTGAATAGGTTGTTTCGAATAATTGTTTGACAACCCGTACCGGATTGATCTCAACTAATATTTGGTTTTCTTCTTACAAGGTAACTTTTAATTTTCTGATGACGCATGTGTCTCACAACAGGAGCAATGCAATTTGGTAAAATATAGGGTTCTAAAAATTAACCTGACAAACTTTTGCAAATTTCGAATTGCGTGCCGTTGATAGGAGAATCTCAATTCTCGATATCTCCTTCCCATTCTCTTTCCTCTTTCGCGGAATCATCATGCAGAAAAAACAAAGTGAGTTATGCAAGAGATGGTGATATCATCCCTCCCTACGTAACTGCCACAATTCATATTTGATTAACTCCGCCACTTTTTAATTAGCAGAAATTTCCTACTAGGTTAATTTTTAGGACCCTTTCAACTAGGTCCCTTCGTCAAACACAGGCGTAACCAGAAAATAAGTAGAGTATACGGGGGTGCTTTGGCGCCAAGAATCGTGTGTTAAACCAATATGAGTAAACAAACTCATTTTTACCCACCTTGAGCAGATCCATCAAAACTCAAACCTCACCTAGCCGACCCCTTAGAACCGAACCCTCCTCATAAGGCGCTCCTACATGCTACAAAATAATTTCACAATTAATTGTTTCTTTATGTGACCTCTACTTCGTATGACAACTAGTCGCCATCTTAAATCCTGGGCCGACATTCTCGGATGTGGATTAAATATCGCTCATCCCTAATCGGGAGCTTAGTTAAAGTTAAACTAATTTCGATTGGTAATTCTGAGCCGTTTTTTTTATCAAGATTAACCTGAGCTTGGCTTAAGGCAGGTTTAAGCACAAGTTAATCCTAATTTTGAATCTCCGGACGGTATTCCATTTTAATATTGTTTTGTAAACAAAAATTGAAAATCATAACGAAAAGGTCAATGTCGGTGAGTTACAACTAAAATGAAGTTACAACCACATTACCATCGCTCGGTCATCAATCATAATCAGTGTAACTGCTTGATCCCCTTGGTCATCTTCTAAATTGAGGGAGTGTCACTGCAATGTTCTGCTAATAGTTGGATCAAATGTCACTGGTCTCTAATTTGTACTCTTGCTAGGTATGGTAATGGTAGCTGGTAGTTCAATAGTAATGTTAATATCTCGAGCGAGTGTCACTGCTAGACTAAAAATTCAAAACTTTCAAAGCATCAGGTAAAAAATTATGCTTTAAGTTGGCCATGAGTAGGGAGTGTCAATTGACCAGTTGCATTGGAGCGTACGGTACGCAAAGAGAATTTCAGAGACCCTGCGCAGCAATAAGAAGGATAGGTTTCTCTGCGCGAAATCTTTAAAAACCAAACATTCTTATGGGAAAATAACTTTGCTTACCGTGGGGTCCAATCCAGCCCAATTGACCAAAAAGTATCAATTTTCTAGGCCAAGAAGCAGACTAATCGTGAGTCACAACTAACCTGGGTCAAGTTACGACCAATCTGTACTGAGCGTCACTGGCTAGTAAATGTGTTAACTCTCGCATGAAGTTATGAGTCAGTATACAGACTCAGTGGTAAATCAATACAAATAATTTATTCACTAACAAAGCACAAACAATTGCCTGAATTGTTTAAATTAATCATTAATGATAGTAAAGCCTTAATTGTAAAATATATTAACTAATAGATAGTAAAATAAGGGATTAAATAATGATCAATATTGTCTAAACTCGACATAAACCTGCTAGAAACAGGTAACTTTTTTAACTTTTTGGCTTAACTGCTGTGCGAGAATGGAAAGATCATAAAATCGGGTTTAATCACTTCTCATTCTCGGCACCTGGATTAGTTCAGGTTAAACTTTAGTTTAACTAAAAATTTTGGCTTATCTTTCGCGAGAATTGAATTGCGATTAAAATGTGCTTAGTTTTGGTTGTAGCCGATGCGAGAATGTCGGCCCTGAATTTAAACCTCCCCGTTATTACTATATGGGACATTATTATTTTCAAATCCTATCTCATGTACATGTTACGAATATGCTTAGCAATCGATGACCCACATGAACAGCAATCACTTGTCACCATCTTGAATCCTTATTGTAAACCTTTCAGTTAGGTTACGACAAAACTACAAATACAAAGCAAAAAATTAATTAATCTATTACCTTATAGACACTTCCCATAACTAGTAATGGACCATATGATATCACAGTCCACTTCATCAGTGACAATGTCCTCGAATTCTTTCCAAATGAGAACCTTTATGTAAATGACGTAAGAGTTACCGATTCCTTTTAAGTCCATTACCTTGACGTCTCATGTCCTAACCCCACTATAAAGAACCATGCTTCTAGCAAGTGACTTAACAGTGACGATTTTCTTCATCATGGCCATCATGAATCGTCAAATTTGTCAACTATCAAGTGGCTCAATTGTATGTTGAATATGCATTTTTTAATTTAGTTTAAGTCAGCTGTTAATAGTTAAACTTGTGATATTTTTTACCACCATACCTTTACTCTGGCGTATCTGTTTCCAGCACCACCAAACATTTTCTCGAAAATAGAGTACTAAACATACATATTCATCCAACTAATTTAAATCGACGTCCGTTGGAAGTTGGAGCTTGACTTATGCAGATCCTTTCAACAATTTTTTGCTATAATGCCTCCTTGCTCATCGTGTAATCGAGCATTTACTCGTTACGACGCTAAGAAACGACTATAGTTTTTGCAAAGGAATTGACTCAAGTAGTATTACTCCGTTTCCTACATATGGAGCGTTTCATCAAAACATTCAAGAGAGTCAAACCTAATTGCTTCATCAGCACCTTCGCTCTGGAAATGTTTTCCGTCCGTAACTTGTCCTACCGTTTACAATGTGTAACAGCGGAATGACTGAAACAGTGAGGAGCACTCTAGTGAAACAAATCCTTCCTCGTCGTCATGAATGGATGTACCATAGACCCTATCACCTATTGCTACACTGAATACCAAGCCAATCTTTTTGGAATTCTTAGAAACCAATTTATTGGAATCCAATTCCAGCTGAGTCTTCCCGACAAGTGGCATGATGAAACTAATAAGCCATCTTTAACTATACTCGATGACATAATGCATGAAACCGGAAAGAAGGCAGACGTTGGAGCAGCATTCACAAGGGCTTCACATCATCCCAATCTACTCGTCATCATCCTTGTTTAGAATTTCTTTCACAGGAATTTATGGGAAATAACTTCAAATTGTCACTACCTTCTTGCACTCATGAAAAACCCACGAGAGTCTCAATTTGTTGCCTGTCTGGAACGTCAGATGAATGGAGGCAAGAAGAACGAAGCAATGTAATACTCTTATGACGAGAGAGTGCATAACGAGACATTACCGATATTTATTTTTAAATCTTACTCAGTCGCAAGACGATTACTTTAGAATTCAATACAACAGAAGAATTTTCCCAGAAGGGAAATATTTATGTTAACGGATAAAATATATAAATACGAATTTTACTTTTTTTTTTAAAATTGATAGAAGAATTAAAAATGAGTTGGCTGTTACTCATCAAAGTCCTCTAATATTCATACGAAGCTCCTTTTTTCTTGGCAAGTTTTGAGATTGTGTTATACGGTTTGATCTTCTGATGCCCGGAGTGCCAATTGTAGTCTCATTGTTTTCGTCACGTACAAATTGTCCTCGCTTTGTTGCCAGAAGATTTATGAAAGCCCTTTTTCTTTAAAAATTCAATCAATAATAGTTCAGGGTCGAAATCTTTAATCTGAGAGCTGACGAATTCCGTCTTCGAATTTATTTTTAGGAATTATTAATATCTCTAACGCATACATCAATTCCATTTAGAGCAACCACCGAATCCATAAAAATTTTTGCTCACATCCTATTTTATTGAAATTGGAGAAGTCGATTTTGTTACTGAATTTGTTGGACGTTTCTACTAGTAGTTCCTTCTTCTGCTGGAACTACCGGCCCAGGCAATTCATGCTGTACTCCAAAGTCTTTGAATTGTTTTCTCGAAGCCGTTCCAAGTTTTACCATGATGTTGTAGTTAGTCATTTGTCGAAGAACACCTTGACTTAAATGATTGCTTTTATCATCAGGTATAGCACTCTGCAGGACTTGCTTCTTTTCCTTGTTCAGCTTCTCTAGTTCAGTACATGAATCCATGTTAGTTTTTGAAGAGTCCGGAGAGGATGTTGAATTTAGACGATTATATTTGTCGACGTGAGCATCCTTGTATTTTTCAATCATATTGACTCTAATAAATTATCTGAAACAGCAACTAAAAGTTTTATCTGCACAAGTCAAGCTCCAACTTCCATTTGACGTCAATTTAAACAAGTTAGATGAATGTTTAGTATTATATTTTTGAGAACATGCTTGGTGGTGCTGAAAATAGATTTGCTAGATGAAAGGTATATGGTGGTGCTGTAAATAGTCCTCGAGATGCTAAGAAGATATTGGTAGTGGGGGTGGTAGGATCCTTTAAAATCATCTGAAGTGAGTCAAGTCGAGGTTTGTTACATGGGATGGACCATGGCTGTCGTCTCCCAACCGGTCTATCCTTTTTCTGCTATTAATTAAGCATATGACAGCTTCTTATTGCTCGCGTATACCAGTAAACGTTAACTCTTAAGTGAAAGAGTTCACATGTACAAAGAATTCAAGATGGTGAAAGTCATCGTCACAGATTAAAGTGATCAGCGATTTCATACGGTCTGTGTCTGGGAAATGAAGACATGAGACGTCCGTTGTCAAGGTAATGAGCATTAAGCATACGAGTAATTGCTAGCTCTTAACTCATTTACATTTGGGTTCTCATATACATAGGAATTCAATAGATAAATTATCTGGTAATCAAGTCTTGGGTTAATCGTTCATATATTAGGCAACAGATGTTATTCCCCTTCAACATGGCTAATGTTTAGGTCAAGGGCACCGATAAAGTGCCTGGTCAGTGCAAATCATATGGTCCGTTGCTGGGAGGTTTATGGAAGGTTCCGTTATGGTGATCGGGCAATAAATTATAGTTTTTATGTTTTGTAGTTGTGCTATATGGTCCATTACTTGATATATAGATACCTAAACATGCTATATGGAAAATGTTCATAAGGTAATAGGTTAATCAATTTTTTTTGTAGTTTGTTCTATAGGTCAGTACTGAGAGGTTTACAATAAGGAATAAATGTGACGACTAGTGGTCACTGCTCATATGGGTCATCCATTGCTAAGCATAGTCGTAACATGTACATGAAATAGGGATAAATAATACTAATTTCCCATATAGTCATCACATGGAGGTTTACATTCAGGATTTAAGATGGCGACTAGTGGTCACCGGAAGTAGAGGTCACTAGTAATAGAAGTCATCGATTGTTTACTGATTAGTCGTAACAAGGTGTGCAGGATAGGGTATAGGCCTGTACTGGGAGGTTTAATTAAAATGTCGTATGGTAGGTTTAGGTTGGGTTAGGTTTATGTTAAATGTTTTAAATTTTAAACAATTAATTGTGAAATTAGTTTGTAGCATGTAGGAGTGGTTTAAGATGAAGGTTCGGCTCTGAGAAATCGGCTAGGAGAGGTTTGAGTTTTGAGGGATCGGCTCTGGGTGGGTCGATAAAAGGGTTATTTTCTCATATCGGTTTAACACACGATTTTTGGCGTCAAAGCACCACCGTTAAACTCTACTAAATGATACCTCGTTAGATGCATAATTTCTGTGTGAAATCTTGAACCAAAAAGTTAGAATACAGTTCTATAACTTCAGTTGTGAAAATGGTGTTTTGAAAATAATTTATATAGATTAGTTATCACTGATTAACATTGTGTCGTATTTATGCAAAGTAACATCATAAATTAGGTTGTTATAAACTTTTTTCCGCATCCGGGTATGTGTTCGTATCTGTACCTGTTTTTTTACGGTTTTTGCATATTTTATCTAAAATATTGGCATAGTTTGATAATTATTTTTTATTTCGGTTTTGTCTCTTGATGAAAATGGAACGGAACTTTATTAAGTACTTAATAATACGTTTGCAATTAATGACATTTAAAATGTCAAGTCTTTTAAGTTTTTCTGAAATTGAAAGTTGAGGAAATCAGTCCCTTTTTGGCTAACCACCCGTTGGGTTATAAAAATTCTAAAAATTTGCAATGGATGTTTAAGGGTGAGAGGCTAGATTTGGCCCGTTGTATGTGGGATTCCTCTGCCAACCCCACCACTCGTTTTGTGGAGCATTGAAAGTGAGGTTTGCTCAGTTCGCAAAAGAGAATGTTGAATCTTTTTTGAATTGACTGAAAAATAGAGTTTATTGCCAGAAATAAAAATTTAAGGCTTGCCAGACAATTTTAACTTTGCGTCACCCGATCATGATGCTACTTCACACAATGAGGATCGAGGATGGAGACAACCGCACAAGTAACAATGCTTTCTAATAATTACAAATCCCTGATCTTTAGGTTAAAAGTATTTCCAAGTTCGGCCTTATTATCATTAAAATTTAGACTACATTACATTAAGACATTTAAAATGTTTAAAACATCAATTTGGTTAATTAAAGTAAAACTGATGGTCAACGTGAAAAATTACGAGCAGTTTTAAAAAAAAATCGTTTTTTCTTCTTGCACAGGTACAAAAGCCATTCTTATAAAGGATAATATGCCATTAATTCGATTATTTAACCCAATAATTTTTTTTAATATGAACTGCATTCATATTACAAATTGTAACAACTAGGCCACGCTTGGAAATATACTAATCTGTAGTATCTGTGTTTCCAGTACTAATGCAGGTAGAATAGTATTTTGTAACATATACTAACAATTGCCAATTGTTGTAAAATTTTACAACTGCTGTAATTAATATTTGCTTTTTGGAATTCTTTTATTTTATGGTTTTACAATTAGTGCTAATTTTTCTTCTAGTGCTTTCAATATAAAGCATGCATTCTACTGTGTTGAAATATTCAAGGTCGAATACAATGGAGGGCATTAGCCCCAAATCATGAATGCTTCTGACTTGCTTTTGGGCACTGCTGCCAACAAAAGTTTCCACGAATCGTCATCAATGACTGCAACTGGATTCCCTCCTTGACTACTCAACTGCTCAGGAACGATGTCTCTTAGTATAGGTTCAGACTTTATCTTCTCACGGAATTCTTCCATTGACTTTGGTGACATTCCTATTTTTCCCATTTTGATCATTTTCAACAATGTTTCGAAGAATATCGAGACCCCAGCTTCCTTATAAAACACAATGTAGAACTGTGTATTGGTCATTCGACTCCATTCTTTAACCAACTGTAGACCAGAGTTAGTTTTAAGCTCCGTGTTAGTCCCTGCTGCTGTTGCTGAATTATCAGGAACGTTGAGACAAGCGTTGGGTAATGCGATGATAAGGAGAATGTCCACGGGATACGGCAACCCAAAGTAACCATTCCTTTCCATGCTGCTTGGAACATTGACACCGACTACGAAGAACTTCCTGTCCTTCGGGGTCATGGATGTTGCATGTTGAAGTTTAATAAGAGCAGTCCTTTGAATTGGAATGTCTCCAACAGCAGGGGCATTGTATACATAGTCACAACCTGTGAGTCCGGTTAACAGAAAATGAGCGCCACCCCTGTTATATCAAAATTTGTATTAATTTTAAATTCAAATTAACCATAGTTATCTATATTATTGTAAAGTGTTTTAAGACAAAGTCACTGTGATTTCTCTAAATATTATCCTACTTATTTTTATTTTTACACACAATAAGCTAAAGGGCACTGTACATTTTCTAGTGATTTACTAATTGTAAACTTCAAAGCAGTAAAAGAAAATACTTTGATCGCTTTTGTATAATGTATTTAATGCAAGTTATTACTAATAAACCTAATGCTTTAGGTGTTATATAATTTAAAATTTAACTGTATAAAACGGTGGGATAAATTTAAATACAGAAGCCTATTTTTTGTGTATAAACATAATCCAAAAGTCACTTCATTGACATTTTATTATTTAAGACAATTAAATAAAAAAAACAGCATGTTTTACCAGAACCGTCATAACACTCATTTGGTGTTTTAAAAAAAACGGGGCGAATTATGAGGTTATTTAAATCATTGGTCTGTGGTTAGTTCAGGATGTTTTACTTACAATTCTTCCGTAGGAAATTTGGATTTTTCTGCGCGGAAATCACGCAAAATTACGTTTTTCGACGCTAAAACATCTAGAAGATTCTTTGCTGCTTTATAATCGTCTCCCTCTTCTAAGGCGAGCCACACAACAGTCATTTCCTTAGTATTGTACTTTTCGAGTATTTCCAATAGGGCAGAAAGACATGGCCCTCCGTTTTCGTCAAGGGTTACAAACGTTACAAACTTTATTTTCTCCAAAGGTACCTTATTTAATATTCCCTCTTCATTTGTCTTTTTTTCAATAATTGTGTCAAGCGTCGTGTAAATGCCATTTCCAGCGTTTTTAAATATTGTTTCCCAAGCTTCTACTTCTGGACCTGTGAATTGCTTATTAGATTCCTCCCTTTCTTCAGCAGACATTGTTGCAGCTTTTATTCTGTTATTAGCTATTTCTTTGTGAACGGCAATAAAGACAGGCGAAACAACACCACCAGTACGGCCTGCGTGGGCAGCCTTGTATATTACTATGCAAATCAGGAGAGTTAATAATGCTTTAGTCATTTTGTCAATGCCTTAACTGCGGTGGCGTTGACTTTGGCTTGAAATAGGCGAATGCAATACTTATTGGAAAATATCCGCAACTAATTAAACAACTCTAATTCTTCTTTGCATTTTATACCCAATTTTTATTACAATTTTGCCGGCTCGACTAATCGTTGATAAACTTCTATGTTGAAGTGAATAGCAATTAGGGACAAAACTTTGTGTTCTGGTTAGCCTCATGTTGAGGACTGATCTCAGATTGAACATTTGGGTGGAGTTCTATGCAAACCCCCACAAAACCCCACTAACCAAAAAACTTGCTTCGAAGGAAACAAATCATTTTTTAAATAATCTTGTCTACTAACACACTTCAGGAAGGCGGATAATAATGTGCTCACTCATCACCAGAGTGCTAACTTGTAATTGTTAGACTTTCGTTTTAATTTAAAAACAGATATTTGAGTTTGTTGTGTCCTCTGGTCAGTAGAAGGGGTTGTAAGTGTGCAAAATGTGCAAATCAACACGTGTATTTAAAACTTTTGATTAAAATAGACACAATCAAGAATAGTATTAAACAGCAACCTTTTTAAAAGTCAATCAATCCTGATCTACATCTACGAGGACCTACTTCGCTACTCATATGGATTCTAAAATATATTGATGGACTCCTATACTAAGTTGTGCGGAATGGCGATAAGGATTTTTCAGATTTTTCAATACGCATTATTGATTACAAAAAAAAACTTTGTGTTTGTTGTAGGCTTTCTTGAAATGTTTCATGATGATTTTCCTTTTAAAAATTATAATTATTGGACAGGGTGAGAAAGGAGAGGAATCTCCAAAGACTCCCACAACTTTTGTTGCGCTCCGGATAAAAATATGCAACACCACACCAAACACTAGGAGCCAATAGGAATTATGGACACTAGGACAATAAATATATAGGCCTAATGCTTAACTAATTAATTATTTAATTTAAAATATGTAAATTTTGTATTAACTTTTTTTCAATTTAACCATTGTTAGATAATCAATAACTTCCTTTTTGAATTTTGAAAAAGAAATTTAAAATGATGTGCCACCAATTGAAAATGTAGACCCAGATTCTTTTGATGAGAAAAAATGTATTCCAAATCTAACTATTCAATAACCGAAGCCTTAAATAAAATATAAAAAACATCCGTATCTACACGAATCATATTCAACTTAGAACATTTAACCTCAAGTTCTAGCTCACAGTCTGTCCGTGAATCGAACAAATAAGAATGTTCGGGATTTTTTTTAGAAACTTTATTTGTTATGTGACGTATTAGATACAATTGCTACTTTCCGCCATAACTTATTAAATTATACGTTTTTTTACTATTTCTGAAGACTTTGCCCCTATTCAAATTCATTGTCTTTAAATTCCAAATTAGAAAGAACAATACCAAAAAAGAGAATTTTTGAAATTTCCGTTTTTCCAACGGTAAAAACCTTTTTTTGAAAAAAAAAAAGATATTTTTTTTGTCCAGGTTTTTAAGTAAAAAGTTTTAATATTTATATTTGGTTTTTTGAGTTTAGGTTTAGGTTTTTAGGTCGATGTCTTTAAGATAGGTTCTTAGGTATAATCTTACAACTCAAAAGTAAGCTCTGTCCCTTATCACTTTAGGTTTTGTGTTGAAAATTTAGAAATTTCAAAAACTCAAACCGTTTATATTTTTGTTTTTTAAAGTTTCTAAAGTTAATAAAATTTTCCAATATTTAAATAAAATAAAATATGCAAAACTAACCAGTGCCACAAAATACGCGTCCAAAATTGTCCAAAGTTGAAGAATAAAATGATAATTTTACGCATTTTAACTTATTTGAATATTTCAAAAGTTGCAGGTGTCGTTTTTTTTAGAGGAAACGGTTTCATAGGAATATGGAGCCGGAAGAAGAACTGGAACGGTGAGATTTCATTTATTACCAAAATTTTTGAAACTGGTACTGAAACGGGACTGGAATCAAGTTTTCGTTTCAATTATGAAACTGGAACATCAATATTTATAGTTAATACAGAAATTTTTAGAATTTTTCTTACATTGTTGCTGAATTTGAAAATTAGAATAGATAATGAAGATAGTAAGAGCATCAGAAAAATGTTCGAGACGAGTGATTTTTTTCATGCTATGGCGTCATTCATATTTTTCAAACCCATTTAAAAATCTGAAAAAAAAACTCAAATTGCTACGTGACAAGTTGCTGCACATGCCTGTCTGGTTTTCTCATTGTATGAACATTCAAAACTAATGATAAATTTAATTTTCATATTGTAAAACTAATTAATATTGCTGATTTATTTTAATTAGGATTTACTATTACTATTACTTTATTAGTTACTTTGATATTATCTAGTTTGGTTAGGTTTAAGTTTGTTTCGAAATAAAAGCTGAATAACATTTTTGGAAACTACACAGATGAAAAAACACAGACAAAGGCTAAAAGGCAAGCAAAATCCTATTTACTATTAAATTTCTTTTTTTTTTCAAGTGCCCAGCGTGAATTAAAAGTCAAACAATAGAACAAACTTAAACACTTGGAAAACAATCAAAGTAGTGAACGAATCGTGAATTAAATTAGAAAAGTATTACTTGTTTCAGATTATTTTTCCTTGAAAGGTCACATTGCTTAAAGACGGCAAAATTTGGCCAAATTACTTTTCCACTAGTTCTACGTTTCCGCCTGCAAACTGACAATGTTATTCATAATACTGCTGCAGAGTACTTAGAAGCGTAATTTGATTTCAAGCTATACAAGAATGCAGAATGCATCGTAACGTATAGTCTGATAAACATCGATGTCAACGACCACTTTAGCATTAATCAGCGATGTGTCATTGTTAAACCTATTTTTCACCTATTTTAGTTCTAATAACAGCTTCTATGCTACATCATTGACTAACATCTGAAACCTCAGGTGGAACCAGCAAAACATGTGCCACGAAGATACTTAACGCTACGAAATCGAACGGATATAATTTTAGGCTTCAAATCAATTATACTCTATATATCAAATTCATGTGCTCAGAACTAAAGTAAGCTAGAAATTAAAATTTTGAATTTTTATTTAAATTCATTCACCATAGTAATCCCCGTTCTGATTTGCCTGCGCGTGTGTTGCACTACAAAACTACCAATTGTATTGCAAAAGTAAGATTCACTGCAAAACTCAATATATACCATGTTACAAACTGGAGGAGAGCAAGGGAGTGCTGTGCGGCAACGCTTTTTACCTTTTCAGAAATTAATATACTCAAGAAACTTAAATTAAAAGAAAAATTAAGCTACTCATGTCCACTGTCAAATCTTACAACAGAAGCAGAAGGAGAAAGAAATCTAACACAAACACTTAATGGAAGATCTCCAGAAGGAACAAAAGTAATTGTGCAATCAAAAAGCAATCAAACAGTTTAAGTTTAAGAATAAACAATTAGCATATTTTTAGTTACCATGATTGAATAAATTTTAACAAACATCTAAGTCTAAGATTGGCTGAATTCGTAAGAAATTTTATAGCTGTGGATCATTACAACCGCATAAATTGATGTATTGAGAATTTTGGCAATCTGATTTTGTTGAATAGAAGCTGCCGCTAAAACTTGTTGAAATTTTTGTTTGCATAATTTTGTCAGAACCCTAAAGCAGCATTGTTTACGCAGTTGGATGGAACCATATAAGGCGAAGGCGAGTTGGGTTTCAATATTTGCGGTAGATATATTCACCCCAGTTTTAATCAGTGCGGGTCCAATAGTGCCTAATAGTTGCTGAAAGGATTTTGGCTTCTGAGCAATGTTAGGCGAAAACGAATTATACGACACCCATGAACGGACTCGGGTCTTCACATTTGTGTAGCCCTTTCAATTCCGGCTTAGACTAGAATATCTGGACAATGTAGGAAGTTTTCAAAATACCTAGGTTGAGAAATGCCTAGAGAACTAAATTTAGTTCGAAATATCTTTCTGAAATGAAGGATCTTCAGGATTTTAAATCTGAGGTGGCGAGGAGGTCTTTTAGAAAATGTTTCAAAATCATAGGCCACCCTGATTAATTTGACAAAAAGTGGCCGGAACCTTTCACCCTACCCACAGTACTGACGCCATTGAATAAAGCGCCGTTTTTGTTTTAATGTCGGCTTCACCAAAATTGGGTACAAAGGATGATGTTGCACATTGGAATTGGAAGCCTATAATATTTATATTGGTAAGACATGGAATGTGTTTTATTCTAGGACCACTAGGGTTGGCGGTTTAAATATATAATAAACCGTGGTAAAACGGTCAACCAGTAGCGGAAGTAGGCCAGTTTCAATTATACAAGACGTTCTAGGTCGTCAGGATCATCATTACCTTTTGTTTCACTAGTTTGACTTTGAAAGGTCGTTTTGAAATCAAAGGGTCATTTCCGGGTGAAGGGAGGCTCTACCATCATCGGGACCATCATAACTTTTCGTTTCATGCAAAACTAGAATTTAACCTTGAAAGATATTAATTATTTATTTATATTAATATTATTTATAATTTAACCAAACATTCCGATTTCCGTAGCGTTGTTTAAATTTAGGTAGATTTTCATTACATTCTAACCTATTGATAGCAAGACAAATCTTATTTCAAAAAGATTTACTTCCTTGTTCTTTTGATACCTTTGAGAAAACTTGAATGCTGTATTTTTCAATTGCTTTCTATTTTCTGAAACTGTGTAATAAATTTTGCAACTGAGGTATGTATTGCAATTGTATTAGATGTTTTGTATTTTTGAATGTGTGTGTTGAGTGTTATGAATTCTAAAAATTTGCAACAATTGTCCGATCCTCTAAGCCGCTTCTTGACATCATATCAATAAGTTGAATCGATAAGTTAAAATTCCATGAGTTTTTTCAAAATTATAAAAAAAAAAAACTTTCTCATCTTGAGTTTCTCGAAATCTCATCATTTTTCAAAACAATTCCTTTTGCTCAATTAGTATATTGCCCAAGTATCAGATTCTTTTAAATAACCCGCGCTAGGGGATCCCCATTTTGTTAATGATATGCATTGTTGTATTTTTATAAATACTATAGCCAAGTATTTTTGAAATTGTTTATCAATTGCTGAAAATGGGTTTGACGTATTCTACTCTATAATTATTATTGTATAGAGTAGTTAATCAGTGGATTTATGAGTGAATTTTGGACTTTTACTAGTGACCACGTTTTGAATAAACCGCTTACTAAAGTCAAAGTTTTGTAAATGAAATTGAATTTTAAGCCACATAAATAAATTACTTTGTAATTGTAGAGGTATTTTCTACATATTGTCACGGGCACTTCCTGTGCCACCGTGAACTCTCGGCGGGGTCGACTGTGCTGTGGGTGGTGCGCTCAACTGGCAGAGCCGACGCGACAACTTGCTTGGCGAAATGAGTGCTGGACGACAACACGACAAACGGATGCAAATAACCTTTTATTTGCACGTAGCTATGACTAGGGGTACAGTGTCGGCAAAGGTCAAGTGAGGTCACGGCGGGTCCAGGTGGGACAAAAGTCGACTAGGCCATAGGCCTGATGAGAATGGAAAGACGACTAACGCCAGACTGACCCGGACTAACCTCTACTGCACTACTATTTATAGTAGTGCCTACAAGGACGAAGTCGACTAG
>VYYI01001470.1:0-19413 GCA_021029175.1 Bilobella aurantiaca
AATTATCATTGTCATAAATTCTCAACTTATTACAACAACTGCACCGAACTAGTTTTCCAACAACCAACACAATTACAAACCATCCCAATCCCTTCGAGTCAAATACGCGAAGCCCTCACCATTTCCCCAGCCACAATTTCCACTTCAACTTCGAATCACCGCCGGCATGGCTATGACAATAGTAATTCCACTCACACACTTACACACACACGCATACACAGCATACAGATATAATAATCACCTTAAGTCATCTAATATTCATATGATAATAGAATGAGCTTCACACATACGCAGGCGCAACCAGGGATCGCACTTTGAACTTCACAGAGGCGCGTTACCAACGTTAATCCAATTACCACTGCTCCTACTGTCCTACCACCACCGAGAATGATTCGGGATAAGTAACAATGTAGTAATAATCAAATTTTAAAAATCCCACACCCTGCACCACATCCTAAAATAATATCCACTTCCACTCACTCACTCACTGAGTGGTCAATGTGACGAGCACTACTACTGGGGGTAGTAGCAGCGGTAGTAAGAGTAGTAGGACAGCGTAAGAAGCACGGCGGTATTATGTCAGCGTCACAATAATAAACATTGCGCCATTTCTCGCCGCAGACGTAGTCGCAGTATGGTAAACAATAATCAGTTGCCACGATAGACCATGATAAAACTCACGCAGGAACGCAGGCACGCACACAACTACAACAGAACGTTATTATGGCTAGCCAACCAGTCGCTCATCAGCAACACTCCAATGGTAATAATGGGCCTTCTCACAAGTAGACGCTGACTGAGAGTGAGTGCGTGAGTGAGTCGGTGAGTCACAACAATACGATGCAGTGCAGAACAACAATAACAGCTCAGCTTCAGGGTGAGTCACACTACTTACTTGCTTACCAACGAGCTGACTCCTTCCCTCCACAACAGTGCTCCACTACCAGAGTTATTCCCACAACAATTGCGGCTTTAAGAACACATGCTCGGAGTCCTCCAATATCATACCTCCACGATCCTCTTACTTCCTCGGAAATTCAGGAACAACTGTGTGCGAATGATATCAGAGTTCCCCTTCCTCAGAGAACCATGACCGAAGTAGAAGTGGTAGTGGCAGTGTGGCAGGCGATGTGGATGCGACAACAACAACAGCAACAACGATGACGATGCGGACGAATGTCCCTGACTGTGAGCGTGACACTGAAAATTCCTCCGGCAACAACCTTCAGTCATACCATCCACTAGTAAATGGCCATCTATAAACGAGTACTCTCTCTCTCTGTCTCTCTCTCTCTCTTCCCCTTTTTATTTTCTTTCCACGAAAGGGAGAGAAAAAAAATGTAAGGAGGAGTCGCGGAAGCAGAAGCAACAGGACAGGACATTATTGCGCTCCTCGTGGAAGAAGGAACGAGGAGTCATTTTAACAATGGAAGACGAGCCCTCGCTCGGGAGGAGCAGACATCAAATGTGTATTAGTGTGTGCGTGCTTGCATGTGCATGTGTGCGTGCGTGCTGAGAGCAGTGCAAAAACGAAGGGTTAAGCGAGGAGCCGTAGCGGCGTCGGCGGCTAACTGTGGGAAAAAACTCATGCACACCATCATCGTGGACCGCACTGCACACTGCACACATCCACTGCGACCTGCACTCTCTCACAGAAAAAAGTGTGCACATATGTACTACACACTCCAAGCCACCAACCATATCATCCTGCTCTTCACTCGGGCCCAACTCTATATTATTGTTATCAGCATTAATGTTATTATTATTAATATTATTATTATTAGTATTAGTACTATCATAGTGTACGTATATGTTTGAAGGCCCACTCTCTTTCAGCTAGAGCTCACACATACGCAACAGCTTGTATGAGGGACGTTTATCACGGAATGGCCGACTCTTCCATTATGCATTCCATTCCCAAAGCTCCGCACAAAAAGCGCCTCCATAATAAGTGGAAGTCAGTGAGTGAGTGAGTGAGCCAGCCAGCCAGCCAGCACAGCACAGCACTGCACAGCACTCCCCCTGGCCTACATCTTACATCCTTATAAGAGTTAGCCATCTCTATGCAATTCCTCCAAGCCATAGCAGTAATAGCAGCTATTTTTATGATGAGTATGTGACGGCACCGCATCTCAATGTACATGCCCATCACTACACTTGAACCCTCAAGGCCCCTCCTAATCTCCAAAATTATTACAATCGCGAATTGCTAGCCATAAATGGGTGTAAGGGTTCGAAGCATCTCGGTAAGTACGCACGAACTCACACACACAAGAATCCACAAGCACACATACGTACAGACACTCACACACATGTACGCACCACAAATTTACTAACACACAGACGCATATACACAGCCGAGCCTACAAACATGGACAGCCCACCAATATTTCATTGAAATCGCCGTTGTTACTGCGGTTAATACACACACACACACACATACACACACACACATACACACACACACACACACATACACACACACACACACACACACAATATCACACCATAGAGACACACACACAACAACCGGGCGATGATGATGGTGATGACTGGCCCGGGAGCGAAAAACACAGGAGCCCCACTACCACGTCCTAGCAACTCCATTACATAATGGGAGTCTGGGAATCAACTTAATCCCAGACCGGAATTTACCTACAATAAAGACAGAGGGTTTTATGCCCACCTCATTATTACCAGGAAGAGCCCCCGTCAAATATTCATCAGAGAGCAGAGGGGTTCCCTTGTGTACGTACATATGCACGCTCTAAATAAAGTCTTGTGGATCCTCCCCATCCCGCGCCCCTCTCAACTCACTAACCAGTCATATATAGCATCCACGTGGAAGTGGCACACATCTGCATACGTGGTCATGCACGAGTCCTACGACTAATAACTATAAGTAACCCATCCACGAGTCGCTGCCACGCTCATCAACTCAAAAGATTTTCTCTCATGATATGGCTAATGCATTTATTGACTCGTAGATGTGAGCGAGCAACGTCATCGCCATCGCCGGTCGGGGTCACCATCATCATAACTTTTAACTTTTCCAATCCCAACCTCTCCTTCTTCTACTACCGTTTTAATATTATTCTGATTATTATTAGTACATGCTTTCAGTACATGAGCTCATCCAAATGACGGGCAGTGGCGGCGCCGCCGTCGGCTCACACTGTACTCACTCAAAGCAATGAAAAGCCCACTAGAGCCTCTTAAGCACAGAGCCGAGCGGCAGAGGCAGAAGAGTCATATTTACTACCATGAGTTAGCAACACATAGCTGTGACGACACCCTGTACATTCGTCCAGGCCGGGAGCGATGGACAAAGTAATTGGAACCACCCCACACTCCGTCCCATAATAATGGTCCATATCCACACATTTTGACGGAGATCATCTCACCAAATGCCTCTCAACCGCCGCCGCCCGCAGAATTTTAGTAGTGTCTCATAATAATAGCAGTGCTCCTAGGAGTCGAGATATCCAGTTCCGCGAACAAAAACCCATGACATTAGTGGCTAAAAGTGTGAGCTGGTACTTTGTACTAGGTCATAACTCACCACCAGCACTATTCATAAGGATGGATCCTCTCTTCCGCCCATAATCCTAATAATTTTAGCAATAGTAAAACCTTTGCAAGCCCTCTGCGAGCAGGCAGAATGGTTTGAGGTTGAGTCCGTGGTGGTGCTGGTAGTGGCAGCGGCGGCGGCCGCGTCAGCAGGAACGGCAACTCCAGCCGCCGACGTATTTATTATTATCATCTCATCTGTCATTACTCCTCCTCCGTTCCGTGTCATAAAAACGGGTGTAAAATTAAATCCACAACTTTAATTTCCAGTCCGCACCGCCGCCATCCGCCTGCCGTCATAAAATCCCCCCTGATTTATTCCATCGTCGTCGTCATAAAACACAAAGAAAAAATACGAATCCCGAGAAAAAGTATGGCACTTTCATCCCTTTTCTCGTACTGTCATATCATGACCATGGTAGAGTATGGGACAGAGTAGGTCGTCTTCGTCGGCGGCCGCGGCAGTAACAACGGCAAATAACAGACAGACAGTTCATACAGTCATACTCCCTCTCCCTTTCAACAGCAACATTACTCGTCCAGCCGGCAGCCCCTTACGGATGAGCGACAAGTAATCCAATTAGAATGAAAAACAAATCCACTCCAGCCATTTTTTATCTCACAGTACTCTTCCCCTCCCCTCCCCCGTCATCACATCACCCATCCTATTCATCTTTACGCTCCACAGCTCCCTTCTGACATTCAACACTGCCAGTTCCCACCAAGAGTGCAGTGCAGCACCAGTGCTCCACCAGTAGTACACCAGTGTAGGAGTTTGGTGCTAATGACCGAGATTCCATGAGATTCTTCGCGGCTTCGGCTTTCACACTCACTCGCCAGCTCACTCACTCGCTGAGGCGAACAAAGCACGTCTCTGGTAGAAGGAGGACGAGAACAAAGACGCCTTTCCGAAACATGATTCACAATAATAATGATAGTGGAGGAAGAAGATGAAGAAGGGGGAAATAATGTGGAAGTCGGAACAGAAATCTTGACGACGCGTCATATTCCGCCTTTTCATTCTTCTTTCCTCGTCAGGTGAATGAACCACAAGGAGTGAGGGAAGAGTTATCGCATGTGTGTGGTCAGCCCAGTGCCTTGCATCATAAGGGCCACTCCCGCTACCTGTCCACACACTGTTACCGCATCCAACTTCTACGATGACGCACACACGTGGCTTTCTTCTCCGTAACACATGCCGTATGCAATGTGCTAACTACCTGCCTGACGCACGAGGTGGGAGTTAGTCTTCATCCTATCCCGACCCACAAAAAAATCCCATCTCCCTCTTCCCACCTTTAGCACAGGCACAGATGGGTTCAACCCATCAGGAGCCTTCCGCGGTACGGGAAAATGGGTCACAGAAGTGAAAGTAGTAAAGTTCCAAACCTCCCCGCTGAGTGGCGCCAGTCAAAAACTTTCTCTGCATTCATGCTCTATCCTATCTGGACTTTGTAACTGAGAGCATTAAAATTATTCATGCTCTACTGGTCATATTGTCATACTCTATCCCTGCTATGCATCATGCTCAACTATTACACATGTGCTGTCATGGTCTTCCCCCGAAATTAATCATGGTCTATTACTGCACATTTATTGCCATGCTCCATCCTTTTGAAATCCTTAGTACTACACACATTGTCATACTCTACCCCTGTAATGCACCATGATCCACTATCACGCGCACACTGTCATGCTATGCCCCTACAATGCATCTTGCTCTTCTACCACTCATATGTTGCCATGCTCTACCCCCGAAATGCATCATGCTCTACTACTACTCGCATGTTGCGATGCTCTACCCCCTAATTGCATCACGCTGTAAACTAATACACGTATGTTGTGACGAGAGAAAATTTCAGAGTTTTTCAGAGTCTCCCAATATTCCTCCCCACTGCATAAGTTATGCGTATCCAAAAAAACGTCATTCCTGCACGAAAGTACTCCGAGCTGCAGCTGAGCTATGGGACAAAATACATTTTAGATTAGAGCTGGCTTGGAGGGGGGCGGAGAGCCTTATCCCATCCTAAACATTTTCATTCCTTCCTTGCAAAAAAGATCAAAGAAGGCCCCAGTCGAGTAAATCCACTCGCTCGTTGAATGCGGAGGGTTTGGGAAGTTGGACCATACGCGCGCCGGCTCAAGGCAATCTCAACTCAATCCCATATACCAATACCAGAGTCCCAAATCATACGGACGAGTCCATAAATTTTGTATAACACTCTAGGCCGGTGGGGTGGAGAGGTCTGCGTCTACGGAGAGCCTGGTATGACGCTACTAATAAAAATAATAGCCATAATAATAATAATACTAATAGTAACAATAATACTAATAATAACAATAATTGTGGTACACTTCACTGAGCACTGTGGCACAATAAGTGTATATGTACGGCAACGATGGACACAACTCACCGTATTGAAATGTTTGGAAACTAACCACTACTAGTTCTCCCGCAAAAAAACACACATCATTTCCCGTGTGCCTTTCCAACATACTGCGTCTTTTATGTTCCTAGAGTTGTCAAACATGCACTCACACGAGCACACACACAAACACATACACAATCATACACACAGGCTGAAGCAACTGGTACGGAACATTTACGAGTGACACTATGACCACCATCGTTCATATGGTGCCACTAACTGGTTCGGGGGCAGAATGGAGCTGTCCCAGCATATGCATTCCATCTTAACATACATACGGCCATGTAAAAAAAACTCGGAAAAAACGGGGGATGGAAACCAACGCCCACATCCACTTCCACGACGGCCACTTGACTTGATCACAACCCCATAGTCATAGCACTGCACCAGATGATGCATCATGCCCTTCCCATATCCTATCACCTCTACATAGTATCATCTCCTTTGGGTCAAACCCTCCTGAGCAAATCCTTCTCTTTCCCCAAACGGAAAGGTTCTCCCAAGATTCTGAATTATACATGGTCGTGTGTGTGTGTGTGTGTGTGTGGGTGCGTGAGAGAGACAGCGGCTGTGTGTCTACGTCTACATATGTTAGTGCCAACAGACGACGGCGGACCATTTCCCAACCGAGTCCACATGCTGAATTATTTCCTTTCAAGAATGGAGCACAAGCACCACGTTCGTTTCTGGACGTAAGACGAGGAGCGGGTGAGCGGTGGGGCGGGGGGTTGACGTGGACACATAAACAGGGAGAATGGAATGACGTCGGTGAGGACGTCAAGTCAAAATCGACTAAATCCCACTCCAGTACCTCCGTCCACACCGGGTCCATTGCAGCATTAACGAGCACGTATGCGCATCAGATTTCTACTAATACTACTACTACTGCTACTATCACCACCATTACTACAACTGCACCCAGATCCCCGCACAGGCACACATTTGGGCGGGCAGTACAAATGAAACACAACCTACAGGCCACATCCATCCAGTGGACATGGGATCGTGCCAGGAATAACGGAGTGCAAATCCCCTGGACTGATAACACATGGTGACACTATACTGACAACGGCCATTGTCATCCGTCCCTCCCGCCCACCTACGTCGCATCCAACCCGACTAAAAAAGCCTCTGACGAGAGAGGGAGAGAGAGAGAGAGAGAGAATGATTAGGGAGCGGTTCTAGCATCAGCTCATAGGAGATGTAGTAGCTGAGCTGATGAAGGATACCAGAGCTCCGTCTCCATCACATCCCATCTTCTTCTCTCACCTGTGAGCACTGCTCCCATAATGCTGCTAGGAGGGGCGTGGGCAAGAGTGTGTGTACATTCAACACACACACACTTACAAACACACAATTTTTCTTCATCACGCCAATATCCTTCAACAACCAATCCATCCATTATCATCTCCTAAAAACGAGTTTCAAACTCCCGCTATTACTACAAATTTTTTCACACCACCATCAGTGTCATCCGGACCTTTCAAAGAGATGAATTCTATCCTCCACACTCCGCCAAAACTTCCAACATTGGGCACACACTTGATTTACTCTAATATTCATAATGTCAACTTGCATAAGCTCCGTACAGAGTTCCTTCAACACATACATACATGCCTACATAAATTTACACACATACACACACACACACACACACACACGTACACAGGCATGTACACTCAAAGTATCTCACATTTTTTGTGGAGCACACAATAAACCTTGGGAAAATGTCACATCGCCTACATGCATGCACACGGGACAGGGGCTGTAAGNAAAAATAAATTTATATCCACTTGAGCATAAATGTGGAAGGGGCGGGGGGCGGGCATGAGGTAGTTCTCACAGCGCGTGGACGTGATACAAAGCCTACAAAGCCCCCCTTCTAGCAAAACATTTTCATCTTCATCACCGCCACCCCCGTCGTCCGCATCCATGCTCCCAATCAACTATCAATCAGATCCAGATCCAGATCGCACCATAGCACTGGCGCATGCCCTAGTATTTGTACGATCACGATCGAGCATCACATCCATACAGTGATTGTAGAGTCAACTTGATTGAGTGAGAGTCAGTCAAGTAGTCATGGCCAGAACGACGGCCGTCGCTATATCCCGGTGTCACACTGATGAACAAACGCACTCACAATCCCCTCCATTATTCTACCCTCCCCTAAAATATTAAAAAGCGCACTTGAGTACAGCCATGTGCACTGATCCATTCATATTTCACCTTCCCACATGCTACCACCAACAACGACAACGACCAACACCAGCAAAGAGTGGGTGGACAAATACAGAACTTATCCCGATTTCTTCATCTCCAAATCGCATGCATATTTTCCACCACTTCCACCACAACAACTCGCAACAGCACATGCTCGCCGAATATGCCTACGCTCCGCTCTAAAATCCACACCTCATTATTAATCGTTTCACAAAAGTAGGTGCAGCATAACCCCGGCGGGCAAGGGAAGTTGTATTACTTACAGTTCTTAAGCCGCGAGTACATGCGCACATATGGATCAAGATCCTGTCCCTCCAGATCCACCAGGTGGATCCTAAAAGTGCAATTTCTTTAACCACGGATGGATGGACGGACCAACTACCCCTGTCAAGGTAAGCATCTGCATTCTACCGCCAATAGTAACCCTCCAAATACTTTCCCTACTGCTAAAATGCACACGTCGAGAGGGAGGGACTTCAAATTACGGAACAAACCACCACGACCACCACCCCATACCATCCCTCCCCTGAATTCTCCTCGCAATAATATTTCCCAACGCACACACCCACACACGCATGCACGTACGAAGACACACACAAAACACAAAGCGCCTGACTGTCAATTCTGCCCTAAAAGAACCCAACCGCTGTACTCCTACTGTATCACTGCGTCAACTACTACTACTACCACTACTACTTCACTTACCACACTCACTCGTAGTACTCGGCAAGAGCGAGGAACGGAGCCAAAGTCAGTCACCAACCACCACCACAACTACTACTACTACCACTATAAGACTACCACTACTACTGATAACGCTAACTACACCGAGTCTACAGGCTCAACGAAGTGGAAAAAAGTCTTACCTAGCCGAAACCATCACTTTCAAATTACTCTCGGGGATAGCTTCAGCTCCAGTTCACCTTTCTCCTCTCACTTACTCAATCAGCATTCAGCTCTCTCTCTTTCTCTCTCTCTCTCTTTCTCTCACTCGCACTTCCTCTTCTCTACGATCTTCCCCATTCCTTACTCTTTCACCTTCAGTCGTGTCTTTGTGTTTGTACACACGCAGGTGTACGTACCTACTTAGAACTTACGCATATACGTCGGTACTCAAGTATGTACTGCATCAGTTGTTAGTTTGTATAGTGAGGGACTGCGTATGACGAAAACCCGTGCATGACCATCATCTATACTATCTAGATTCCAGTATGTACACACTTCTTTACGTACTACGGATATACCGCCTGCCTGCCCCATAACCATCCGCCAGTGCCTGGCTTACCGATTTCATTCGCTCGTCTTTCTCCTCTCCACTAATAAAGGCTGGCCTACATATACGTCTTGGGAATCTGTGTGTGCGGCTATGAATTTGTGTGTGTGTGGGTGTGTGGCTACGAGTTTGTGTGTATGTGTGTGGCTATGGATTTGTGTGTGTGTAGCTACGGATTAGTGTATATGTGGTTGTGAATTTGTGTGTGTGTGTGTGTGTGTGTGTGTGTGTGTGTTTGTGTGTTTGTGTGTTTGTGTGTTTGTGTGTGTGTGTGTGTGTGTGTGTGTGTGTGTGTGTGTGTGTGTGCATACGGTATCCGCGAACCTATGTAGCAACCAACATCTAAATTCTCCCGTTCCTCCGAGGAAGGTGGACGGACCTATCAGAGGCGGAGGAGCGGAAGACGGGAACTTCCCAGGGCACGACGGTGGGGTATAGTATTAAAAGCATTTTCATCCGGACGGATGAGGCCCCTTGAAGGGACTTTCACGCTGACGAAAACTACTCCACACTTCCTCCGTTTCACACTCACCCACACGGATATTTTAATGCAATTCTCCCTCATGCATCACGACCCGCCTCGGGTGAGTCCTACTCCGAAGGAGGGAAGAAGAAGAAGACGAAGAAATCCCCCACTACGATATTACTACTTCCCACTTTATTCCTCAACAGTTCCCACAAGGGATCCATCTTAGATCTATATGGAAAAGCATCAGCACGGCTAGCACTATATTACAACCACCACCACCATCCCCATCACCTTGCCGTGGAAATCAACTCTCTCCGTAACTGGGGATATAGGGCAACTTATATTCCGAAAACCATGGTTAAGTACCATGTATTTCATCCCACAAACTTTTCCCCCAACTCTCTCTCTCTCTCTCTCTACCTCCCTCCGTCCCTCCCTTTTTCTCTCTGCCTACAGACTGTCTCCACTGTACTATCTACTTCTTCCGAACATTCACTTCAGTGTCAAGGAATGAGACCTCCTGCATTTTTTCTCATTGGAAAAAGAAGAAGAAGAAGAAGACGAAGAAGAAGAGGGGAAAAAGATATCCATTCTCCAGCTCCTTTGTACCGTGCCGTATAAAGTAGGTGCCACTGTGCGAGAGAGATACCCGGTGTGACCTGACAGGAGGGGAAGAGGGACATGAAATACTTCTGCTCTCACACGGCAATCTTACCGACTGACTGACTGAGTGAGTGGGTAAGGTTTGGTCGACGATCGGCTCATGGATTCACTCCGTATGCGGGTATAAAAAGGGAGTGATCCTACTCCTCTGCTGGTGGGTTCCCTTACCTTGAAGTCTCTCAAGAAAGCGGGATAACGTGGAAGAGGAGGACTATACACATATGCAGAAGTACATATAGATACAAAGAGTTTCTCTCGTCTCACCATCGCCGCTCATAGCTCACACTCCCTAGATCTCCTCCCTGTCTCCAGCTGGGAAGTTCCCACTCACTCACTACTACAATACTACAATTTCTACTCCCGCCAAGTGCGAGCTCAAGAAAAGGAGCGCAAAAGAAGAAGAAGAAGTAGAGGGACACTCAAGTACGACGACGACGACGACGACGACTACAACGACATGATCATATGGGAGGCACTAAAAACCAAATTTATTCCAACACAGCCCGTTACATTTCCCATATAGAAGGCACACACACACACACATCCACATTCACACTCTGCTCAGATCCTCTGAGGGGGCCCTTCCTTCCACCACCCTCCAACACACCCCATCCCCACCACCCCCATGCGAAAGTGACAGGATTTTTAAACCTTTAAAAAAAAGTCGTTTCACCACACCCGCCACCTTCCCGGCCTTTTCGTCAAGTATCCGAGAAACTGAGCTCACTTCAGCCTGCAGCCTCCCTCCCTGACTGTCTGTCTGTCTGTCTGTCTATCTCGGGATCCCGAAAAAAATCTCACCGCTCAGTGGCTTTTATGTCCCAGTCCCTTTTCTTCTTCTGCTCCTTTTCTCCAGGCTCTAAAGTCTTTCCCCTCTATTATTACGGATGATGAAGGGCGAGGAACTCCTCTGCTACACATAATAATTATCATAATAATAGTAGACACCCCCTTCCCGCACCCCATATCTCAACGAGGATCTCATCTGCTGCACGCTGCCGCTACTCCTGTGCTTTTACCTGCTCCCACTCCGGGGCAGCATGGCTGGGGGGAGGCGATGCGGGTCCTACCAATGGCCTCGTTCGGCATAGGCTACAATATACCACCATCCTCGGAACCTTATTCCATGTGACACGGCGGAATAAGGGAGGACTGGGAGGAGGGGAGTGAAAATGTCGGACGCATTACTACTCCGACGAGCCGACGAGTCCAAATCCATTTCCCTGAACAGAGTAATCCCATTTACACCTGACATTAGTGTATTCGTATCGCTACTCGTCCTTATCATCATATGTTCCTGCTCCCAGTTCACCAGTAGTGTAACACAACACTCCACTGCACTGCCTCCATGGATCCCATAATCATTGTCGCAAGCTCACCACATCATCACCACCACCACCACCACCACTACCACTTCATTCTGGTCTTCCAGGACCAGATATAGCCAGTCCCACAAGCTGTCAGCCCAACTGATTTTCCCCTCCGTCTCCACGGATGTGGAATTGCCCACTCTCTTGCCCGTAACTCAATAATCTATCCAAGGGGGGAGGGAGTATTATGACGTTCATTTAGCAGGAGGGAGTGCAATAATTAAAATGATTGTCTTTTCCTGAGCTCAGCTTGTGAAGGGTAGTAATATTCTCAGTCCACATTGTCGTCAACTCGACGGGATTCAAAGAGTAATAACTCAAAAGAACAAAAAAGGGAAAGGAGAAATGAAGCTCATCATCCTTGTCGTTTTAGAAGAAGATATTTTATAGTCCACGCAGGAAGCAAATCTCATTCACAGTCACATCACAACGTCCATGGCATGCTAACGGAGAGTGCTATATGATGATGCGTACGGAGAATCCCTTTGGCACTACCAACAACATTATGGCCCTGACGAATCAGGAAAACTTTTGCCAAACAATTTCCACTTCCCACACAGTTGCACACACACACACACACACACACACACACACACACATACGTGGGACATCATACAACTTTTCCAACAGTCCGTCCATCCATGCCCACATAAATTCCATGTCCCTGTATTTGATGGACAGGGAAAAATACTTTGCTCAACTTCATTTTCATGCCGATGCCGACAGGGTGAGTCAGAGATTACATTACATGGAGAGTGGGAGATAACTGCTGAAGGGATTCAAAAAATCTAAAAGATCCACTTCAATTTCTTCTTCTCACGGCGTCACCCTTCCTTGAGCTTCACCTAAAAGAAGGAAGAAAGACTTTACGCACCGTCGTTGTCGCGTTCGCGATGAGGCTAAAAAAATACTCCCCCACTCAAATTCCCATCCACCGTAGATAATTCACATTGGGAACAACAAAGAGCTGCTTCTGCTGCCGCTCCTTTAACCCTCCTCATTACCACGCGTGCCATCTCATCGTCATCAATGCATAGAACCAATACACCATCATTTCCACGATTCCAATTATTCACCATGCTTCATCGAAGAATTGGAGAGAGAGAGAGAGAGAGAGAGAGAGAGAGAGTTGAGGAAATATTTGTAAATGAGGAAGTGAGGTTTGCTGGTGGTGGTGAAACGTAAAGTGTGTATGTACAACTTCTGCTCCGCTCCTGCTCCTTCTCCTCCGGCATATAGGCACATCAGACTCGTGACGATCATGATGGTTGGTGATGATGACGGTGATAAATTTCACTCTTAATTTCCACCTCTTCCTGCCTGACAGTTCCTATGATCTATAGCCCCACTCCTGCAGAAGAACCTCACTCACTGCTAATAACCAAATAACCAGCCACGCGGAGGGCTCGCAACACGTTGACTCCGCCGAACACACACTACACGGTGGAAGAAGGGGAGGCGTATGAGATCGATTAAAATCAACCACGACTCAAATCAATCTCAGACAAACACACACACACACACACACACATGCAGTGTAATATGCCCCCCTTCGACGTCTCATGCATATGCAGGCACACTCACATATACGCATGTGCATATCATAGAGTAACAAACTAGCCATCCCGTTGAGTAGACAGCCAGTCTCATTCAAATCTCCGCGTCATTATTTTACCTTTGTCATACCTAAGAAGAGATGTATTATACCATTATTATAATTGTTCACACACACACACACACACACACATTTACACACAAGTAAGGGAGAATGTCAAGCAGAGTTGATGGGAAGTTTGCCGAAGGCTTTATGAAAATGACTACTGACTACAACCATGTCATCGAGGAGGACGAGGCGGATGGAGACTCTTGAAGAAGATATTATTCGCGTAAAAGGATGAGAATGATGATGATGATAGCACGGTTGTGAAATAGACCGGGATGACGACCATTCCAACCGACGCCACATCAACAGTTATTTGGTGGAAAGAGAGTCTTGTGTACAACATATTTCCAGCCCCACTTACTTTGGCCCTACAAAACTCCAGTCCGCTGGCCGCTCAACTTTGCAAATATGGGAAACAAATAGTGACGGGAATGGGTTGAACATTCCATTTCCACTCTTTCCTTCTCCCTTCCATTCCCGTCTCGTCCCCCTCTCGCTCTCTTTCTCTCTCCGACACTCTCTCTCTCTCTCTCTCTTTTGCTCTCCATATCGCAAACTTGATATTGATTTTGATTTTTCACTCGCCTTGCATCATAACTGGATAACGTCACCCGGCCTCAGTCAGTCCACCATGGCGGACCACTCTATACAAATACACAGAATAACAACAGGGAACTCCACAAGCCCCACCCGCCTTAAGTTCACTCTCTCACGAGCTCACTCATACACACACACACACACACACACACAATATTCCGCAAAATCCCCACCACCACCACCACCCTCACACAGGCCCTATCAAACCAAATAAATGAGGGGAAAATTGAAGAGAAGAGCTACGTCTCTACCCCGCTACTCTTCTACTCCTACTTTCCGCAATAGGAGGAGCCGGCATTGAATTTCCAAACTCATCAACTTTAAATGCCATTCAGGTTAAGTGGACCCGCTGAGCAATCCGGAATTGGGTTTGAGTCCAACCATATGGGTTCCATCTCATTCACTTTCCCCGCTCATACGCTTCAGTGTATAATACAGCAGTAATACCAGGATGTATCTACCTTCCAATTCCCCTCCAGATTTCTCCACTCATAATAATAATCTCCCGTGAGTACGTGTGGGTGTGTGTGTGTGTGTGTGTGTGCGTGTGTCCGCATGTGTGCGTCATACAGCACACACACACACTACTGTTGTACAGTAACATAAGCAATATAAGAGCCGTGCTGCGTGTGCGGGTCGTCGAATGCATCCTCGTCGTCCCCACTACTGTAACAACATTTTTCCCAACCCTTATGCCCCACCACTCAGTTCCAATTTTAAGCTCCACTTCCTTCCCGTAAGATGGGAAAACGATGGAGGGTGGATGAATAAAAAATGACCATTTCAAAGACAGTCTGAGTGAGCTCGCTGTATTTTTCAACTGGCTCCACCACCACAGCCGCCACCATCATATAGGGGCACGGGTACGAGCCGACCCGCAACATTTATGCACCTCCAACCGCTCCGCTGCCATCACACCGAACTTGTCCCTCCATGTGGGCATCTATGAGGAAGAACAAATAACCTCCTCTCCCGAGCTCACTCCACACACGCGTTCACACACACGTACAGTCACACATTTGTGTACCACACACCCATTACACACATTCTTCAATCAGCCTCCAACTTCCAACTCACTCCGTTCCCAGCAGCGGCAGCAAAACACCTCCACATTCACTTTACTCCCAACCAGCAAATAAATGCAATATACTTACCCCTACCGCTTCAACTACACATATCACATAAGGATGTCCACATTTGGAACTGCAAAACCTACTAAAAGAGCCAGCAGCAGCCTCTCGGCTCGCAGCTCTCGTTTCTCTGACGGCTGTACGTGCGTGCCTTCAGATGTGCATTACGGAGAGCTCTACGGGCTATCAACACACACAGACACAGGGAGACACACCGACACAGACACACACATACACCACATACACGCATACACATACAAAATGTGAAACTGGATGAAAATGGCCAATATTTTCCATCCGCTTCCCTGATAACCCCTGGTCAAGTCAAGACTAATACGAGCCAGAGACCAGAGCGGAGTGAGTAGCAGAGTAACCTTTCGGAGGAAGCAGAAGAAATGCATCCCTCTCGCGCCCTCCGCCCCTCCTTCCCGTCCCACTGATCCCATCCTCCAAACATCCTCACAGACAGATGAAGGGTACAAACTACAAACAACGAGGGTAAACGAGCTCTCAAGTTAACTTTAATATTATTATTATTGTTAAAAAAATTAAATCCATAAATAAATGAATGGAGGAGATGAGAAGCGGCTGGGGAGCTCGAGTAAAAATACATAATCAAAATTGAAAAACTCTATATATGGGATGTGGTATTTTGTTGGGCAAATGAATGAGCGCTCAGCTTCGTCCATCCACTTCCGCGTCACAAAACCTCAACAACAGCAACTCCAGCTACAGCAACAACAGAGAGAGCCTGAAAAGAGCAGAGATCAGGAGAACCCTCGTGCTTGTTAACCCCCCTCCTCGAAAGCCCTTCCGCCCTGGAATTGACAGGGAAAGGACTAGCACTAGGTCAACTTCAGCAACTCCTAAACTCACTCAAAAAACCACATGTACTCCAAAACTTATTTCGCGACAAAGCCCGGCTGTGCGTGTAAATATACGTGGAAGGAAGTGGAGTAATTAGCTTCATTATTATAGATTACACACACACACAGTACGTGGCCATCCTCTTCCTTTTCCATTTGGTTCACGACAAATGACGGATGTACGTGTGCGGGTTGAGTACACACACATACATACACACACACATGCTCAACACACAGTTAGAAGAGATACGGGAAAAATATATCTACATCTATACGTATAACTATATAATACTACGTATACACGTACGAGAGTATCTTGTTTTGACAACGTCGTGTGGTGCACGTCCATCCACGGATCGATTAAACCACAGGATTCTCGTCGGCTAACTTTACAACTCCGTACGTACGACGAACGTTCAGTACACACACTCTTCTCCAGCAGCGTCTCCGCTCCGCTGTAGCAACTACGAGCAGCAGCAGCAGCAGCACGGTCACCAAAACACTTTTTATCACACTTTATATACCCCTCCCGTCATACTTCCAAGTCGTAGACAAGACGAAGGAGAGTATCCCCAACCAACCAATGGATTCACCACAGCTTTCCAATCCCACCACCTAATACGGAGAGTTGGGGAGAGACTGTCAATGATATTGAAATATCTTCTGCTTCTTCTCCGATGCTCCCAATGATGTCCGCTCTTCGCAAAAGAGCAAGGATCCGAATCGTCAATACGTACCAATTACCCGTATTAATTCAGATTCCAGTCCCACCTCGCAACAGATAGCCAGCCACCTCACCGAGTCACAGAGTGGTTCACCGAAGGAAGCTCCTATACTTTCATAGCCCGCCGAACTCACTCAGACAAAAATCACCGCTCAAAATCACGCTCACTTACCCCCGCTACGGTCTGGGTGAATAATAATGATAATAACAATAATAATAATTGTTTGGGCGGAAAAGCAGCCCGACGCACAACTGATTTGAGGAGTCCAAGAGATAATAGCCAAACTTCCCTGTCGTCTCCCTACTATTATTTTCCCCACTTAGTGCGTCACTCACCAGCTAAGTTGTCCTCCACATCCACAAGCCAGAAGCACACGGCAGCCCCGTCACGTCACAACTCACCAGAAGGTGGAGTGAAAAAAATGGGTCCTAACACGAATGGAGAGTCCGTCCCCTTTTCCAGATCCCACAGACAAATCCACTCCGAATGAACAGCAACAACAATAATAACAAGAACAAGAACAATAACACCGTTCAAAAGCCACCAGCCGACTGTGACGCTGTAGAGTGATAGTCAGTCACTTTACCACCGTGGGTGCTGTGTCGTAATAATAATTGTACAGTGTGTAACGTCCCCTGCTCCACCCTCGTATCGACAGGGAAGACGCAGATGTAGAGGTAGAAGACGAACAACAATAGCAACAGCAACACCACGGTTCCACGCTCCTTCAACACTCCCTCACTACTGACTAGTGTGGAGTTGGAGCTAAAGGTCCCTTTTCACTTGACTCTGACCGAGCTGGCAGCGGCGTTGAGCGTCCTCACAGCGGCGGCGGAGGCGACAGTAGTAGTAGCAGTAGCAGTAGCAGTAGCAGTAGCAGCAGCAGCAGCAGCAGCAGCAACAGCAACAGCGATCGTAGAAGTGCACCTTCCCTGCACTCTTCCGCTCTCTCCGAACTGCACTTGCTGGAGCAGAAGCCCCAAATTCCTCACACACACATACAGCTGACGGCAATACCGAGTTCGTGCGACTAGCTTATAAAGTTCCTCTGTACTTCTTCTACCGTACCTCACACATATGGTCCAACCCACCAGCCAAGCAGCGAACCCAGGAGGCGACGGAAATTGTTCCACAATTAATTATCACTCTCACGTATCTTTTTTTCCTCAACTACTTCCGCCACCGTTCCAGCTGTTTCTTCACTTGATCTTTCCCCCTCTGTGCTACTCTCCGCTCCGTACAATGTAGTCAAAGGAACCGCAAGGGAATCTCTAGTGCTCCTACTTCTATGCAACTGCCAGCAGTGTGGTCCTCCCTCCTAACACCTCATCGTCTCCATTCCCTTTTCTTCTTCCTCCTTTCCCTCCTCCACCGCCTCTCCCCTACTTGTCACACAAATCTCCGCTGATAGACTCTCCGTCCGGTCGCTCCCACTTGTCAACAGTACAACAGTATTGGATTCCCAGCACTTATTTTTTATGACTGCACATACACATGCTCACACACACACATACACAGGCACACGCGCGCGGCTTATATTCTCACAGTGACCGTGAATAGGACTGACGGTTTTCCCTATGACTCCTTTTACCTTCTCGGCAATACAGTTTCCTCCATACGAGAGCTTACTAATGGACTCACCAACTAGTCAGCTTGGCTGCGACACCTCCGTCGTCGTCGTCGTGCCGTATCAATACCGCTCAATATTCCGTAATAGAGTAATAGTGGAGTAGTGGTAGCACTAGTGGTGGAGTAATTGGAGGGACGGGATGAGCACACCGCCCATTAGCCAAATGTCCTGTTGTACCCAGACAGCCCACAATTTCCCCAATAAGTAACAGCAGCGACAACAGCAAGAGCAACAAGAACCTTCCCAAATGCCGATCGTAGACTCTCAATTGGAGGAGTCGTCACAGCGTAGTGTACCACAGCTCGCGCACACAGGGACACACACACACACACACAATCTCCCCCTCTCTCACTGTCTCAGTTTGAGGACGAGCACTCGACTTGTCCGAGTCAAAATCGAAAGTGAAGAACTCTTCCTTTCCTTTCCATCCTCAGAGACAGCCACAGAAGAGGAGAGAAGAGAGCGCTCAGCAGACGGATAGCGCATATGTATCACAGAGTCAAGCTTTTAGAGTCGTCAGGAGGGACGGGAACACGTACGCGCTCGTAGCCGAGAAGAGGAGGTGGTGCAGTAGTAGTCAGTTAGGGTGGTGAAACTGAAGCATTAGTAGCCATCACATTCGACGCAATAAGATCCGTCCGTCTAGTAGAGTGCGGACTGTACGTACAAGGATCCCTAATAGGTGCGTCTACACACACACACACGCTACAACCATAGAAACATGCACACAGCGTTACAGACACAGAAACAAACACACAATGTTACAGACACAGAAACGCTCTCACAACGTTACAGACTAAGAAAC
>VYYI01001471.1:0-19404 GCA_021029175.1 Bilobella aurantiaca
TAGCTGAGCATTTTAGTTTACCTGCGACAGTGACACGGACGACGCAGACGACAGATTCGGCGTTGTCAGTTCATTATTTATGCACTTGAGCAATGGGACGCATCCTCGTAGCATCACTGTTTCTTACTTTGTTTACCGTGCAAAGTGTTAGCGGATCGCTTCAAGAGATCTCAAGGCAGCATCTTCTCAACAGTGTATTTTTGCGTAAAATCGGTTCCAGCGATATTTTCACTACCGGGAAGCGTAAAGCGTCGGAAAGTAGCGAAACGCTTAACATAGGATATGTCAAGGACAGAGAACGACAAAGGTAAAAAAAATGTCAAAGATAAAAAAAACTTCTTTTTTTTCACTTTTTTTAACTTTTCATTTTCAAAAATCAAGAATTTTACAAATCATAAATTGCTAGCGCTGCGGTGATTATCAATCGCTGTAATTGTAAAGCAGCGTTTTTTTTTAAATTCTTGGATGTTCTGCCATTTTTCTAAACAGCGATCTCATTTTAGAATCAGAACCGTGAACGAAAAGCAGATTGGAAGCTACGCACGGAACGAAATAAGAACAGTTCTAAATGGAGCGCCACAGCACGCCGTTGCACCGCCGCGAAACGGAGCTTTGCAGAACGTTGCACCGTGCAACGGCTATGAGGACTTTGTGCACGATGTGGAGGTCCTGAGCTTAGAGTTTGCGTACCTTGGATTTCTGAAGGGAAGCATCGCTTGGATTCTGCATTTTGTGAATCAAGGGTACGCAGCGATCAGCGTCTATTTGATTGGCACGTTCGAGCGATTAACGCAGCTGATCGAGTTACTGCGGCCAAAAACGATTCCAGGTCAAATTTCAAATTTGGCGGAATTTTTCGGATTCGTCGACTACCTCATCAACTTCTTTTTGGCATTTCCACTGGGCAACGTTATCATATTCTTTGACACATTTGGGCAGATTCTGGCAGTAATTAGCTTAGTGTTGGACTCATTTGCGACATTTAACGACGTCATCAGCGATACGCTGCTCCAAATCAGCGACATTGACTTGAGAAGCATTCTCCAGGACTACGGCTGTGACAACCCATTTCTGGAGACCTGGTCACGTGATGAATGAGCAGGGGACTTAAGGGCCCTTTATTTATTTTAACTTTAGTTAGAAATAGTCGAAAATAAATAAAAGATATTAACAACAAACACATTTTTTTGAAAATTTTTGAACTTTTTTTTTTTAGAAATTTTGGCTTTTGAATTTTTTGAATCACACCAACGCTTCATCTTCAATTTCAAGATCTCCAGGATTCTTGGCCATGATTCGTGCCAGGCGGCCATCGATGTAGCGTTCTAAATCATCAATTCGAAATTGCTGCAATTGCACAATTTTCCGTAATTGAGACACCATTTCAATCAGCGTCTGAAATTTGAAATTTGGAATTTAGGACAAGCTTCCATTTTCTATATTCAATGTTGCGCATGCGCTGTTTTCTAAACTCAATGTTTGCTACAGAATGCGTTGTTTAAAAAACAATTTTCAAACTTTACCATTTTTGTTTCTCCTCGAAATTCGACTGGAATCCCAAATGTGTCTTCACGGTCCTGACTTGTCGAGGAAGGAGCGGTGTTTCGGCGCGGTGGAGTTTCAACGGTTTTTGAATCTGTTAGAAATGCAGTTTTTAGAACAATTTTTTAAAACAAGCCGATTGGTGCAACTGACCTAGAAGCGGTTCCTGCTCAGGTACCATGGGCTCGTTTCCCGGACTTTCGTCCTCTTCTGACTCGGAAGACGAGTCGGAAGGTCTTGCGACAACTTTCTGCGTCACGTAGAGCCGCTCCATGGATCTCTGTATTTCCCGCCGTGCGTTAATTTTCCCGCGTGCTGATTGGACCCTAACGAATTGTGAATCAGGGAGGCCGAGGAGGTTGGGTTGGAATGGATTCGCTAATGGCTTGTGGATTTCATTGTCATTTGAATCGAGCCTTCTGATTGGCTGCGGAGAAAGGGGTGCTTTTGTGCACTGGGACCGCTTTTCAGTCAACAGGGCCTGCGCAATGCTGCGGATGCTCAATGTCCTCCGAGGCTTTCGCGCCTGCTCAGACTGGATCAACTCTTTGGCAATGATCTTCATACTCCTGTGCTTCGGGGACGCCGTGATTGAGAGGGCGGCGGCGGGCTCGAAAACGATTTCCTTGAACGCGACTGACACCGTGATTTCTCCGGAGTTCGGAACCGTGGCTTTTGGACTTGCGCTTGAGTACTTGGGCAGTAGTGTGTAGGTCATCAGTTTAGGACTGGGCGTTGGCTGGAAGTCCTTGAGGTGTATGGCCACGGTGCCAAGGCATTCGTCACCGAGGAGTCGACGGTGGTAGACGCTGACGCTGATCGCTGCCGTGTTTCCCTGACGTGGAATTTCTCTGTTTGAATTTCCAAATTTTCAAAAAAAAATAAACGCTGATTCAATTTCTTGAAAAAATTGAGTAAGCGAAAAAGTGAAGAGCGTTTCATGAAACCGAAAACTATGCTTAACTTTGCTTAATTATGCTTAATTATTGATTTTTAATTTTTAAGGCTTAATCCTTATAGTCCCAAATAGATTGCAGCACTATTTTCAAACCTTCTTCAAAGCATTTGTTTTTAACAAGAAAAAATGCACTGCGGATCATTTTGCATGATGTACAGAGCGTTTTTTGTTTGTTGAAATGCATGATTCATGCAAAACTTACAACAGAAACGTTTCGTTGTTCCAAATGAATGGATTGACTCTCCTCTCTAGGATGCTTGTTTGAAACTTCTGTTTTCCAAGAACCACTGTGATGAAGGCGTCGTTCGTATCTGAGGGAGTTAAATTAAGTTTAACTTAATTAGGAACGTAATTAGTTAATTAGTCAACTAACATTTATTTAGCAAAGTTATTTACCATATTTTCCGCGGATGATCAACCCTCTCGCTTCCAAGACTAAAAATAAAATCGCAAAAGATTTTTTTAGACTTGCGTGACTGTTACAATGGATTGCTAAACGCTTGGAAAACTAAAATTAGTAGCACAATTAAAATTAAAATTAAAATTTATACTTGTCAATTCCACATGTGTTGGATTTTGCATTGTAAATGTTTTGATGTCTTTGCTATGAAAAGCGTTTGGATGAAAATTTTATAACTCAATTTTGTAATTGCGTAAAACCGTGGAAATATGAAGCCTTGAACAATGTCACCTTGTATTCAACAATTTATTTTACAACTAAAAAGTAGCTATAGACGCATAACCTGGAAGCTGAAAAATCGCTGAAAATTGCACTGTTGAAACTTTATCTTTTCAGCGTAATTTGGGCAATTGTGATTAAGAGTCGTAAAAGTAGCTAATTTAGATCTTGCAGATGCAAATTGTACTCTTCGCAGCGAATCGTAATAAAATTTCCCTAACCTTAATTAAAGTCAATTAATTTAGCTCAACGTTAATTATAATTAGCTAAATCTAATCAGTCAGCATTTGAGGCGTAAGCTTCCAGCGTTTTGGAACTTGCAACGTCAGAATCAGCGTCTCTGAGCAGCATTTTCGGCTTTGAGTTGTAAATCAGTATCAGTTGCATTTATCATGTTGCTACTGTTTGCTGAGAACGGTAGTTTGACCTCGTTAGCCTTTACATATCCCTGACCTTGAACTCTAGTCTTCAAACAATTTGCATCGATAATAAAAAACGTACTGTATATTCTGTACATTCAACATTTCCAAGGTTTTTGTATAAGCAAAAAGCAACAAATGAACCTACACAATGCCAAAAGTCATTTAAAGGTCAATCCCTAAATAGTCACGATTTTCATATCGTATTTTACTTTCGCATGACAAATTACCGTAACATTTCAAATAATGCTACTTGTCATTGCTTCAAAAGAATTATTACAAACTCTTCAAATATTTCATATTTAAAGTAGAAGCATACCATTTTTCACAAAAACCAACTTCATCAAAAAAAAACGATAATAAACTGATTTAGAACAAAAAAGAAGTGTTTTGTATCTGGTATAAATAAATAAAAAAATGCTTAAGTTTGAATGGCAAACTTAATTATGGCAAAATTTTTGTATACAAAAATTGTATGCAATCTTTTTTTTTGTTATAGATCAGTTTATTATCGTTTTTTTTTGATAAAGTTGGTTTTCGTGTAGCTAAGTGCTGGTCACTTAAAAGAAACTTTACGGTAACATTTTGAACCTTAATTAAGTGGAGCTGTATTTGGTGCAATTGTTAGAAAATGAATACCGAGTTCAACAAGTACGAGTGACGCTGAGTCAGCGATTTTTCTTCTGCAATTTCCTTGAAGGCACGCTACTGTTGGGTCCACTTTAATTATCAACAGAGTTAACTTTAAACCATAAAAAATGTCGTAAAAAGTCTAGAAGACGGCTTTGCTTCGTTTTTAAGAAGCTGCAGTTGATAAAGCATAATCTTGTTTTTCTTGTTGTGCATCCTGTCGTATACTTGCAGTATCACAAGTTTCTGGACAAAGCCAAAGGGACTAGTCACAGTACAGTCGTCTGTGACTTGTCACTCCAGTCACAGCTTGTCCACAAGCGTCACACACCAGTTCCAAGAAGTTCTTGTCCGGAGGAGCTTTTACGTCTCCCTTGATCTTTCGACCAATCACAGCGTCTTATTGTCCACGGTTCCCAGGATGAGCACCTGCGCAATGCCCATGGCCCCGCCAAGTGCCCCCGCCATGTACATGTCACCGGACACGTCACAGGCCTCGGCGGCCATGGACTTCCGTCAACGCGTCCTCGCCGACTTGGCCTCATGTCCACCACTGTCCGAGGAGCAAGTTCAGGAGGCGCTGGAGTCGTACGTGTCAGGAAACTGTTGCTATAGGGACGGATTCATCAAGGAGATGAAGGTCAAGGACATCATGGCCACGCCCATTTACGCTTACGACCTTGAGATGTTCATTGAGCGGCGGGTCAAGGACTGGGTCACGGAGCCCTACAGGGGGGAGTACTTGACACCGGAACACAGCTTTGGAGTTCCGGTCGACTTCTGGTCAGTCCCCATCGCTCCACCGGTGCGCTTTGGCGCTGCAGCGCAGACGCACATCGTTCCAGGCTCCACGTCCGTCGTCAACTGTGCCCAGTGCACTGGAATCGGCAACGTCCAGTGCGGCATTTGTGCGGGGTCCATGTCAACTACTTGCACGGCGTGTGCTGGCACCGGCACCGTGGATGTCCAGCAGCAGGACGGAACGACTAGTAAGTTAAATTATGCAAATTTTAAGCTGAAAGAGGTGAATCATTTTGGCTGGTGAATCACTAGAAGCGCATTTATATTGAAAACCGTTGACAGCTTCGAACGGTTTTTTTAAGTTTTCTTTTTTTTCTTTTTAGAACGCGTGAAGTGTATCAAATGTAAGGGCCTCCGCCGCACGGCCTGTGACACCTGTAAGGGGAAGGGTACTGCGACCTGTAAGAGTTGTCAAGGGTTCCGAAGGGTCAAGAACTACGAGAAGATGGACGTGACATGGGCCACGGTCCTGGAGCAGAGTTTCCATAAGGAAGGTGGCCAGATCCCCGTCACAAAGCTCAAATTCAGCAACCTGCGCAGCAAAACCGTGGCCGAAATCTGCAGTTTCAATCCGCAGGATGTGCAGCCCTTTACCATGTTCCGCCCACTTTTGGACACGAAGTACGCGGCGCAGTGTGCCTTACCACATCAAAGGGTCCTTGAGCTCCGGCAAAGGGTCTACCTCTACCCGGGCACCGAAGTGGTCTCCGGCCATAAGTCACGTGACCACCGATTTTTGATTTTCGGCGAAGAGCGAATCGTTTACTTTCCCCAAGGGTACCCCCAGGCCTGCTGCGTCATCGTATAAATCACTTTGGACAAACTGGAATTAACAACTAATTACATTTAATTACATTTAAATACATTTAACTGCATTACTATACTAAAAGCTAAGTACAGCCTAATTAACTGGAACTGTTAACTTCGCACTTTTCGTTTTCCAGTTGACATACGGTTCTCAAATATTTGTTTTCATTAGTTAAGTTAATTAGTATTACATTTTAGATTTATGTCACATTTAACTAACTTAATTACAATTAGTTTGTACATTGAGCGACTTTTTGACACGTTAGGTGTCCTTTAGATTTTGTTACGTTTCCAAGGCACTGCCTAAATTTTGAGCGTTTTGTGATTTCTGGATAATAAATTGGATTGCGATTGATTGAACAGCGATGTATCAGATTTAAAAAAAAAGTTTTGTTTTGTCTAGAAACGGATATTTTCGTTTTAAATTTTTTAGAAAATGCGTTCTAGTGCCACGTGACATGTCCTGGCTCAATCCCTGCTGCTGGTTTGGCTACTGTGAAACGAAATGCAAGGGTGGAGCGGCAGAGTACGTTACAGAAACGTGCTCGGTACTGACGCTGCTAATTGTGCTGCGAATACTTGCCAAATTGGAGTACATACTGCCGCTGCGACACGTTGCTGACGACGCAGTTGGCACGGGTGACGCAACCGTTGACGCAGTAGTCATGCAAGCCTCACCTCCGCCTGCACCTACACCTTCAGGTAGCGCTGTACGGCTTGAAGCTATACGATAGAAGTATTTATCGCTGAAATCGCTGACTTATTTCAAAAACGCTGAATTGAGTGTAAAAGCGTTTTGAAACGTCAGGGACAGGGCCTTTAATACCTCCAGGCGTGGCCAGCGTCATAACGGACCTAATTCTGCACCAATTGGGACGCGGCGAGGAATCTCCCGCGGCGGCGGGGCCGCTACAACTAGAAACTGTGATGCGCATTCTGGATTTGTCTCACAAGGTGGCCGCAGCGATTTGAAAATTAACAAAAACCGCTTCCAGCGCTTCTGTAAGGGTCTCATTTTCAGGTAGAGCTCAATGCCCAATCAGAGGTGACCCTAAGCGATGGTCAGCGACTTCTGGCTTCAGGGCCCAGCGCATGTCTCGACCTTGTCAAGAAACTGACCTTAAAGGACCCTGACAGTGACTGGGACATTCCTCCGCCGTCCAGAGTCCCCGCCCACTTTGTCCTATCGCTGCTGAGAGGGGAGTTTCCAGCGTAAGCGCTTCAATCTTAGTGAGGTCAAAAGGTCAAAGGTCAGTTTTCTGTAGGTTAGTTAGCGTCTACAAGCTTGGCAATTCCCAAGAATCAGCGCTCAATGCTTATGAGAGAGAAGTCGCTGGACGGCTAAACGGGGCGGAGCTTGTGCAAGAAATCGAACGCTCATTGGCCGCTTTGAACGCGTCGCTTGGCGGGCACGAATTTTTAATTGGAGGTCAACTAACCGTTGTCGACGGTTTTGCTTTCGGTATTTTGGCCCAATTGAATTGGTCGAGAGATCAAACACTTCAAGGAGCAATTAACAGTAAAAACTTTAATTACAATTTGTTAATTGCAATTAGTTAATTACAATTAGTCTTATATCATGTCACATTCCATTAAGAGTTCCCTGGACTCGTGACCTACACGAATGACCTTCGGCGTCGGCTTTGGACTGACTGGACTCCGCCAGCGCTAAGCCGAGTTTTTCAGCGCCATTCCATCGGTCCGCGGTCCGCTCACGGCTCTAACGTTGATTTTACGACGCACGTCATTTTTGAGCGCTCAAATCAGCGTTCGCCTTCCATCCGTAAGTCAAGGCTAATCGCTGCTAAATTACTTAATCACGTGACAGGCCATTCAGTCACTCAACTTTCAGCAGCAGGAACGCCGCGAAACTCTAGAGAGGGCGCCTAGCCTTTGCGCATGCGAATAATCTAGCAGTAGGTGTGAACAAGCTGACTCACCGTGCACCGTGCGCAAAAAGACCGCTGCGCTGCTTCGGAAATTCAATTAAATGGTGCTGTTCAAACGTTTTAAAAAATATTTAGAACAACATTTTTTATAATGCTTTCGACCTTGACCTCTTAGTGGTTTGAAATCAAATAAAAGGTGAATCATTAATCAAAAACACAGTTTTTTGTATAGTTTGTTCTGAACAAGTAAAAGCGATTCATGGGAGAGGGAAATGGACCACAATTTGTTTTTGTTGGAAAGTTTTAGAAAAGGGGACTTTTTCAAAACACCGTTCAAACACCGTTTGAACACCGTTTCTTCTATTCGAATGAATGAAGTCCTTTGTAAAGGCTGCGTTTTCCAAAACGCCTTTATTCCCCAATGTTTACACTCAAAAGTTTATGATAGGCAAACCGATGATAAAAGTTTTATGACGATCGTCATTTTTGGGACATGGCCATTGACATGGACATGAAGGGTCCCAGTGAGTCCTTGGATGTCCAAGAATGTTCGATGTCAAAGGTGACCCTGGACATTAAAAAGATGCCATTCTTGGGCATTAGAGCTTCATCATGATCGTTAACTGGAGATGAGAGGGCCCTTGAAGTCATGCAACAATAATTGACAATTGGAGTCACGATCAAGTGAAAGCGATGCCGCGAGCCCTAAATTACATCGTCGCTGGAATGCTGATACCCTTCAAAATCGCTTCCTGGAATGCTGACACCCTTCAAAATCGCTTCCGTGGGAAATCAACTAATCAACTAGCTTCTGAAGCGATCAAAATACTTGTGAAGCGCCAGATCGGCTGTTTCTCCTCCTTGTAATTTGATCTTGATGGAATGGATGAAGGGCTCCTGTGATGCTTATCAAGGCTTGCATTCTTATAGAGGCTCTTTTGTTTCGGGGAGCCCTTAGCATAGGGGGCCCTTAACCACTGGCTGTGCCCAGTCGGGAGTAAATTAATTAAGTTGGACATCTGTAACAATGGAATTATTAGTGATGATCTCGAGGGGGTGGTTCTCACATTCATTCAAACGTGTTAATGGCAGGGTGGTGGAGGGCCCTTTGGAACTTGACCATACCAAGGCAAGGGCCGTTAAGGGTACCCTTGAAGAATGTGCAACGAAACAGGTCCGAACAAGGGCTCGCCGTCGGAATTTTGTGCCAAAGCACATGAAATATTTGTGTCATGGAAGCATTCGAGGGAGGACTTAGACAATGGACTTAAGTTTAAGGTACTTGTTTCTGAGACGGTGTGACCAAAGTACTTTTCTTTCTTTTGCAGGGACCCTCTGCTGAGATTCCTTTTGACTGACTGTACCCTTAGACATAGTACCCTTGGAAGACAAAAAAGGTCTCGATTCTGGGAAGATAGAAGACGATTAAGGGTCTCTGTCTCAAGTACCCAAGTTTTTGGGGTTGATTGTGGGAGGACTTTTAGGAGAAGCAAATGGTTCATCAACAATCGAAATCCAAGTCGTGGTCATAAGTTCCCTTAAGTCTCAACACTCCGCGGACCACCGTCCGAAGGCCCCAAAAACCAACGGTTCCTCTAAGAATTTCACGCAAAGGGAGGACTTAAGGGCTCTGTTCTTAAAAGGAGGCCCTTTGGATGATCTCTCTCCGTAAAAAGGGGCCCTTTCATGTGTTATTGACTTTTAGCGAGATGAAAGAAGCCAATATCCTGTCAACAATCCCAAAGAAGTTGACTTCTCTGATCTTCAGCAGCATCTTCATTCTTGAGCAAACAGCATCAGCATCTTCATTCTTCCCAAACAGCATCAGCATCAAGCATCTCTCACAATTACACCACTCTGCACTCTCCTCAAAGAATGCCGAAGGGATGACAACAACAGAACTTGAATGACAAGTCGTGGTTATAAAAAAGACTGTTGGAGTAACCAGTTGAACCCCTTCTAAGTACACCTCAGGAAAAAACAATAAGGCCGTTAGGTCAAATTTCATCTTAATTTATTCAACGACGTCTTGGACCCTTGCCAAGACTGGGGACGTGTCAACTTCAGTCAGAGTCAACTCGGCCATTCATCTTTTGTCAGCACAGCGGTGGCACCGTGGGCACCGTGGCGCGGTGCACTTACCAGATTTGACTAATTACCTCGAAGAAAAGGTGTGTAGTGACTTCAGTGGCAGTTCATCCCTTCTCATCATCGTCCACTGGCTCAGCACCGTGCGAGTGCACTTTGAGTAATTACGAAAAAACACGACGAACGGTTACAGTGTTCCAGGGAAGTTCGTCTGCACCGTGCAAGTGCATTTTGACTAATTTTGACTCATTAGAAAAACACGGCGGCAAACGGTGCAGTGGCTTCAGAAATTTGTGGATCACTTCGTCGTGTACCCTCTCAAAGTACACTTTGGATGTAAAGGTGGTGCTCGGGGGAGGAATTCAATTAGGCTGTCGCGTCTGGCAGCATTAATTGTGGGATTACTCAGGTGAAAAATACAGGTAAAAATTACAGGTAACTTATTGATCTGTAGAAGGAGGTGTTGTTGAGAGACGCTGTTTTTTTTGTGTTCATCTTCATATCTCCTCAGATGAACAATTGAGAGCTTCTGCTTCATTGTTCCAGTTCCAGTGTGACCGTGGTCCACCGTGGAAGCAGTCGCGGTCTGAGAATCGTCAGGTAAAAAATCCAGCATCAACATCAGGTAGGAAGAATCCAAAGAAGCATCAAGCATCGCCAAGCATCCTCAAGCATCTTACTTTTTACTACCTCTCGAGGAATCATCAGAGGGAAACTCACCGCCGTGGACTGGAAAACAGCACAAAAAAGTGTACCTGTGCAGGTACCTTCGGATCCTTCGTCGTTAAAGAGCCACTTCCTCCACGATTAGACGAAACCTTTTTTTTTCCTGGAAGGCAGTAGGGATTGAACTCGGGAAAAGGGATATTGGCTGATGGAAGATCAACAAAGGGAAGGTATGACTCTCTCTCAATTGTTCTCTCTCCAACGCTGACGCTCAGGTGTACAAGTACAAATATTTATAGATTCCGAAGGAATGTGGTTGTAAGTCCCTTCGGTGTACCCTTCGTCGTCAGTGTCAGCCGCCCTCGATTCTCTCAAGGGCCTCCTCGCAGATTCAGTACCTGATTCCCCTCCAATCAGGACAGAGCAGCGCTCTTGTGCAGCATAACGAAGCATCACGGTTCTTGAATCAGCGCTGCTTGTTGTCAACCTCAGAACCAGGATCGCGCGCTTCTGGATCAGCGGCTGTTGTGTCAGATTATTCAGCGCTCAGCATCGAACAGCAGTGCTTTCAGCGTCAGTGTTGTTGTCATCAGCCCTGGAAAATCTACATTTGGAAAGAAGTGCGTTTCGGGAGGGATTTTTCAGCAAAATCAAAACAGATCCCTGGAAAATTACGATTGAATGGAGTGCTGCAAATGAAGATTGAAAGTTGATCGCTGCAAGAACAGTTATCAAAATTTAAGCGATTGAAAGTTGATCGCTGCAATTACAGTTATTGAAATTGAGCTCTTTCAACTTGAATTGAGAGATTGAAAGTTGATCGCTGCAATTACAGTTTCAGAAATTTAGCGATTGAAAGTTGATCGCTGCAATTGAAGTGATCAAAAAAGCGATTGAATCTTGAGAGATCAATAAGTCAAGTATTGCAATTGCAAAGAAGATTCAGCGAATTGAAGAAGGGAATTTATAAGTGAATCGAGGTCACTGTTGCTGGTTGCGTGTCTTCCTCCTCATCTGCATGTCAAGCAGAAGCTGTCAAGTGAATCGTCTTTCAGTTTAGTGATTGATTAGCAGTTAATTGATTAACTAGTTTTTTGTCATTCGCAATTGTTCGAAATGATGAACACTTCAATGAACACTTCGCGTCTTCAGATGCTGTCACCGTCCAAGAGCCAAAAGTCCCTCCTGAGTGAGCCAGGGTCCCTTCTGTCGGAGGAGGAGGTCAAGGAGGCCCTTCAAGGGTCCTCCTACTTCCAGAACTGCTGCTACAGTGAGTCCCTCCTCCGTGACATTGACATCCTCGAAATCCGGGACGCCCCTATCTACCGCTACTCCATCGAGGTCTTCAGTGAGGACCGACGGAAGCAGTGGAGCACGGTGCCCTACAAGGGGGAGCCCTTGACCCAGGAGGTCTATGACCCCTCCTACGCCGACCTCTGGACCCTCAGTGTCCCACCCACGGTCCACTTTGGGAAGGGGAAGAAGACCGTGGAGGTGCCTGGGAGCACAACGGTGGTGAACTGTGCACAGTGCAATGGCCTCGGGAGCGTCCAGTGTGGGCAATGTGGTGGATCTCAGACCAATCCCTGCTCGTCGTGTGTGGGCTACGGATTTGGGGCAGTGATGATGGAGGATGGGCAGGCGGGTAAGTTTAAAAAAAACGAAAAAAAAATACTAATTTATCAGGCAGCGATAATTGGTATTGCTCCGCCCCCAGCGCTCACCGCCTATTTCAAAAGCGATTTGTTCAACTTACTCAAAAGCGCTTTCATCTCCAGTGTTCTCCCATTTTTTTTTTGAAAAATGCGTTTGGTTTTAATTTCTTCAAGTTTGTCTTGAAAATAGCATTTTGAGTTTTTTGAGCATTTTTCAAATTGTCGTTTTTTACTTGAAATAAATATCATTTTGAGATTTTTTAGCATTTTTCAAATTGTCGTTTTTTACTTGAAATAAATATCATTTTGATAGATTTTTTCTTCAAATTTTTTTTAATTTAAAAATAACTTTTTTTTCTAGTTGTTTTCTTTTTCTTGAAATAAATAGCTTTTGGATGGATGTTAAAATTTATAGTTTTATTTTCTTGAAAACTGGTTATTTTTCTTCAAATTGTCGATTTTTCTTCAAAATTGAATTTCATTTTTCTGAGTAGCGTTTTACAAGCTTTTTTAGTTTTAAATTTTGAACGGAATACGCTGTGACATGCCCCCGGAAATTATTCTTGAGCACTGTAACCTCTTTTGTTTATTTTTTGTTGATCTTGAATTAATTAACTTTCAGGTAGAATTATGTGCTCTTGAATTTATTGCGTGAAATTAATTGACAGCTTTCCGAGCAGGTCACCACAGATTTACACACATAAATACACTTGAAAAATTCCAAGTTTGAAAGTACAGAGCGTTTCAAAAGACACGAAATGAAGAAAAAGCTCCTGAAATCAAAGAAATAAAGATAAAAATTCCATTTCAATTTCTAACTTTTTTGTCAACGACTTTTGTATTTTATTTCAAAATAACTTAAAATTATCTAGAGATTCATGATGTGGTTACGCTATCTTGACATTTCCGTATTCCTACTCTCTTTTGAAAGGCTCTGTATGTAAACTTACATTTAAATGCAGCGAACGTGACTTTGCTTGAGAAATTTTGATCACTTCAAGAGCAAGAAGGAATGGGAGGCTGGGAAGCGTTGTTGATTTTTATGACACCTCGATTTTTACTGCTCGGAAATTTCTGAGCCTCAAAAAAATAATGAAGGGACTTGTTGCTCCGTGCAACGCTAGCTGCCTCAAGGGCTGGAATGTGCAACCGGTGCAACCTCATTTATGACTCCAAACACTAATTTCTTCGTCTTTTTTTTGCAGGGCGCGTCGTTTGCCCTTCATGTGCGGGCAAAGGGCGAATCGGCTGCTCACCGTGTGGGAAGAAGGGCGTCACACTCTGCGCCACTTGCAAAGGGTCGCGAAAAGTCAAAAATTTCGAGCGGCTCGATGTCTCCTGGAAAACGTCGCTGGAGACGTCGAGCGGTCGTTCGAGCGGGAAAATCAAACTCCCGCCCAAAGTCCTCGGCAACCTCCGGGGGACGCTCATTGTCGAAAACTGCTCCAGCGTGCCGAAGAAGCTCAAATCCTTCGACACCTTTTCGGAACTGCTCGACCTCGAGCTGTCGAAGCACAATTTGGGGCGGAGTCACCGAATCATCGAAATTCGGCAGCGCGTCTACAGCATTCCAGCGACGGAAGTCAGTTACCACGGAAAAGGGTCCGAACCCGGATCGTTCCTCATCTACGGCCATGAAAACCTAGTTTACTTCCCTCAAGGGCCCCCTCGAAAGTACAAGTGCAATATTCTTTGAGCCCTTGAACAATAGAAAAGGAGCCCTGGACCCTTAGACGGGACGAATAGAGAAGCCCTTTTGTTTCCCCATATTTTTATGACTCCGACTTCAATTAAGTTATTTAGTTTTTCTTAGCGACTTATTTGCGAGCGCCCCTTGTTTTCCCCAATATTGTCACCACGAAAAGGCCCTTGAAGGCCCTCCCCCCTTCGGCCAATACTATGTGAAGCCCTTTAGATTTTATTAGTTAAGGGCCCCCGCGATTAGGGTCAAACTCGTGCCCTCCATTGTTATTTTGTAAATATAGAAATTGACTTGATCAACAACAACGACGCTTATTGTTGCGCTTTTTTGGAAACCTCGAGCCTTTCAGTAAATAACAATAAAAACGAGAAAAGGAGATTTTGAAAATTTCGCTTTACAAATTTTTGAGTAATTTTGAAGATTTACTGCTCAGGAATTTTTGAGTGTTTGTGTAATGCCCTTTGGGACCCTTAAGGGCCTCTGCAAAGCGTCTTGTAAACGTTTTGAAGGAATTTTTGGTGAAAACGGATTAGGATCGAAAACCACTTAAAAGTTTTGTTGCAGTGACCTTTTTCTCTTTTACCTCAATTTGAAATGATTTCAGGTGAGAGAGACAAGGGAATTATTAAGAGGGGACTTAAGGAAGGGTTCTTGACAGAAACAGAAATAGAGGGCTTTAAGGGGCCATGAGCCCTTAAACGTCTTTATCATTCCTTGACACTTTCGTTTTGGTGGTAATTAGTTGGCGTCGACGAATTCTCGAGACAGGATTTCCCGGGAGGGTTTTCTAAAAATGTTTAGAAACTTAAAAACGACCGTTTTTTTCTTTTTTGAAAAAGCGACCACCAATTACGAAAAAGGCGAAAAACAAAAACTTTTTTTTTAGAAAACGCCGCTCAAGGCCTTAATTTTTGTTTAGGTCTCGCTTTTAGAAAATGCGCCGCCCATTTCCTCTCCAGTGTTTTAAAAAGACGCGCCCCGGGTATTAAAGGGCCCTTCTTTGAAATTCGAAACCGGTCGTTCGATAACGTTTTTTTTTGAAAATACATATCATTTGGAGATGGAGGAGATTAATTGAAGGGAAACTGGTTGAGGGCCCTTGGTAATTAATTAAGGGAGACAGGTAAATTTCAGGTAAATTTTGTGTCATCTTCATCTGAGGGGTCGTAAAGTGCCCCTTCATTGAAGGTTGACTTGGAAAAGTTTCCGTGTCGGAAAAAAAGCGGAAACCCGAAAATCCGCTTTTTCGTGAGAAGTAAAACGAGTTTCTTCAGAAGAGGAAGCTGCGGGAACGTTTGAATGGAGAGGAAGTAATTGATGGAGGAAGCGGCCAAGTTGTGCATCTTCGAAGGCTGGTCTTAAGGGAGCAGCTTCAGCAGTGGGCCCTTTAAGGGCTCCAACTGGTAGCCATATGCTCGCCACAACAGCAGCAGACGACATCCATCCGTTCCTCATTCGTCAGATGCTCCCTTGCATATGCACCGTCTGTGCTCTCGAATCAACAAGTCCTCCGTCTTCATTCATTCTTAAGGGCTCCCTCCCTTGAGAAAAGACTCTCGGAGGAGCCTTGCTGCATCTTTAATGTGAGCCTTTAAAATCACATTAAAGGGTTCCTGCCAGGGCCTGCCCTGCTGGAGAGACCTTGAAGACAGAATTGAGAGCAGAAGCACATCCGTGCGGCCGGGGGAACCATGAGGGGACTTTGTTGGTCAAACAAACAACATGAAAACTGTGTGTTAGTGGTATTTGTGGACTCTTCATTAGCTCTTCAAGGGTCTCATTTTTTTAAAAAGTGCCCCTTGTTGTGCAAGAAAAATTGTCAAGGGTACTCAAGTTTAATGTGTACAAGGGGTACTTCAATAGATGCAAATTAAATTTAAATGATATTATATTGAAATTTATGCATTATTATTTTTACATCTACATTACATTTAGCAGCAGTTATTTAGAGCACTAGAGTCATGCGCCTACGCTGCAGAATTGTTTGAAGTTTAAACTGGATATTTTTGTTATTTTTCTTTTATAGTTCATTAGTTTCTTTTGCATGCCTTATGCCTTGCAATGCTACACTTTCCCCCTCATAATGCTAATGCCTTTTTATTTGCGCAAGTCCAACAATGCAAATTGCTTTTGAAGTGTTGTGTGATGCCTGAGGAATTCGCAGAGCCTCAAATCCCACCATTCACCAAAGTCAATAAGGCCATTATTATTATTTTTTTGCAATTTGCAAAAAACGCTTTGAACATTGCATGCACTGCCTGAGTCATTCCCACCTGTGCAAACGAGTATGGATGGTGACTTAAGGGCCCTCTTTAATGGCCCCTTGTCAATGAACATTAATTCATCTTCTCAAACTTGATTTGTGAGACAAGGGGTCACGCAAAGGGGAAAATGACAATGAAAGTAATGAAAATTAACAACCATCAGATTTTTTTCATCGACTCGAAAAATCTCAAAGCAAAAACGACCCTTTGTCTGTGGACCCTTTTTTACACAGACCCTTTTTTGTCGCGGTTCCTTTTACTTTTTTTTAACGAATAATTAATTAGCTAATTAGCTCCCCAAAAAATATGAAACAAATCAAAAGATGATCTCAGGTAAATGTGATTCACCTGTCTGGCTAAGGGCCCACTTCCTAAAAAAAATTTGGAGGTCAAGAGAAAGGCAGAGGTCGATTTCATTTATGGAAATTGCGCCGCAATTTTCAATGATTTTTGTCAAGGTTAAGGGGTCACTGAATAAAATAGCAATAAGCAAATTCCTCCCTAATTGCCAGCAATTTGCGTAATTTAAAGTGAAAACCTGACTTTGACCTTAATTTGACCTTTAACAGAACTAAATCAGTATTGAAATGAGACACTTCATCACTCTTGACCGCCTTTGACCTCTCAATTGGTCATTTAAAGGTCAAGTTGAAGAATCCACAGTCCTTTTCACCAAATCTCAAAATTGGGCACTTTTTTGTGCGGCACACCCTGTATAAGGCCTGGTGGCAAAATACTTGCTCTCACGAAATGATGCATGTCTCAAAAATGTATCAATTTCACAATTTTCGAGCTAAACGTTTTGCACCTGGAAGTTGGTGGTTTTTGGAACGAAAAATGCCTTACATTGCAATTTACAATGGGAGCAATTTCGTAAAAAAAAATGCTTTGGGTACATGTTGCTGCTGCGCATGACTCAGTGCTTCAGTTACATTTTGTTAGCTACTGCGCATGACTCTATGAAAAAAGTGCAGAGCGTGCAATTTTAATTTAAGCTCATCAAAATTACGGGTTTTCCTGCTACTTCTTTGTTTTAATCAAAAATGATCTGGATTGAATGGAGGAGTGAAGTGATTGCTTTGCAAAAAAAAAATCAGGGCTTGAAAAAGCCGTTGTTTTTGCAAGGGGTCTCATTATTGCGAAATCTTTTTTTTTTTTGCAAATCACTTTGTGCGATTGCGAATAAGTGGTGATGATGCAGAGGGTAGCCTCCGTAACCAAATCCGTTGATTAGCGAGGAGGGAATTTTTGAATTGACGTATCATATTCCCTCCTGTAAAAACCATTTAATTTTACGTTTGTTGCTGCAGGGCAAAAGGCTGTTGAACCCTTCCAGAAAATCTGCCCACATAACTCTTGAGCATTGTTAATTTCTACCATTGTTTTCCTACCTCATCACAACGATCACGACTCCTTAAAACCCCACTTAAAACCACTTCAAACTCGGCTTTTCAAAAATAAATAAAAATATTTTTTAGAACAAAAAATAATCTTGTTTAAAAAAAGTGTAGACTTTGTTCTATGATCGTGATTTTGAATGAATTTCAAATTATAGAACTAGACTCATGACTTATTAGGGGGGACTTATTCACTCTCATCAATTTTAGAGTTTGACAAACTTTAAGCCCGGTTCCCACCTCACAGTGATCATTGGAAAGTCCAAAAAACTTAAGCGCGCTTCTCACTGCAATTACTCAAGATCATCAAGAATCATCTTCAATTTTATGTCAGTCTTAAGCGCGATCCGCAACGCACCACAATCTGCATCAAGAAACATCAGAATGCATCAAAACCTTAAACATTTCGCACCATCCTAACAGCTTTCAATTTTGTATCGAAAAATTAAGCGCATTTCGCACTCTGCTAACAGCTTACAGTTTTGTATCACTGAACCTAAAGCGCGGGCCACACCGTAAAACAGAGTTTCAGTTTTTGCATCAGAAACTAAAGCGCCTTTAACACTGCACCGCGTTTATTCAGTTTTACGTCAGAATCGTAAGTGCGTTCCGCACCGTTCCACGGATTCCAGCTTAGCATAAGAATCTTAAGCACGTTCCGCACCGCTCCACGGATTCCAGTTTGGCTCAGAAACTTCCACCACGAAAAAATTGACCAACGCGGGAAAACAAATGCGTTTTTTTTTTTCAAAATTTAGAAAATCGTTCTAAACAGTATAGCTGCATTGGAATTTGCTTGAATTTGTAGCGAAGGGTAAAATTTTACGAGTAAGAGAAATGAAGTCAAAGATTTGTGAAACGCTCTGTGCAGTTGTTTTTGTAACTTTTTACGATGTCATTTATACGTTTTAAACAAGGGTTTGAGTCATAAAAGGAAAATAGAGAATTTCTCAGGTGCAAATTACAGAAAAGATCCTTTAGGGATTTCTACTGTATTCCTGTCCTTTGCATGCAAAAAATTCTCTGAAAGCAGAATGTAAATGCTGTGAAAATAACAGGGAATGAAAGTGCACAAAAAAAAAGAACGATTTCTGTTTGGACATGGAAACAATGTTTATTCGCTCATTTTGCGTTTAAAAAAAAAGCTATTCAAAAGGACACGAGCGAGGAACAAGGAGGCATGAGAATTGCAATTTGTAATTTAGAGCTTCCAATTGTTGAGTACACACAAAAAGGATTTTTACAATTTTTTAGTATCAAGAAACAGAGAACAATCGCCATTATTGTGCTTCGCGAAAATTAAGCCTGATTTATAGTCATCACTTTAAGTAGTTAGGAAATGCGCAGTGAATCTTAGAAATTTTTCATGAAAAGAAGAGTCGGGAAAAAAAATTCACAAGTACGATAAAGCATTCCGGAGTATGTTTTTATACTGAAAATTAGCATTCGGGGATTTTTTTTTAAATGAAACAGGCATTTTTTCATGAAAAAAAGGTTTCGGGAATTTTTTACATGAAATAAGCAAAGTACATTAGAAGTACTTTAGCCTTTTATGTTTTACATGAAAACTTCGAGGAAAAAAATTCATGATAACAAGCATTCGGGAATTTTTGAAAATATAATTAGCATTCGGGAAAAGTAGATGAATACGAACATGGAGGGAATTTTTTTAATTGAAACGATTCAATCGGGAAAAATTTCTACGAAAACAAGGATTCGGGAATTTTTTTTTCATGCAATTTCGGTAAAATCTTCAAGAATCTCTGAATCTGTACGTTTTGTCTTGGACGATAAATTACGCTTTCTTTGCTAATTAGTTTTGAGCCTTTCCTGCACTTGGTGCTCAACAATGCGGAATTGGCAATTGTCATGGGAGGGGGTGGGGGGCACTGCAACAACCAATTGCA
>VYYI01001472.1:0-19403 GCA_021029175.1 Bilobella aurantiaca
TTTTTCCCCTACCTCTGTGATGTGCAAAGTGAAGAAGGAGTAAGGAGGGAGGCACTGTCAAGAAACTGTGAGAAGTTCATTCTCGCTGGAATTTCCAGTGTGCGGCCAATTGAGAGTTGCTGTTGTTGTGTGGTGTTGTTACTGCAACTGCACAAAACAACTGACAGCCGTGAATGGAGGGAAGTGCACGGTTTGAGTGTACATTACTTGTAGTAGCTGGCTATATGATGTAGTCTTTGATGTGATCATTACGATCCGTCCGTAAGACAGTTTTATGCACGCACGCCTGCCTCTTGGCTTTAAGATAAAGCTATATACATATATATTGCATGTATATACTCTATACATGCATATGTATATAGAGAGGGAAATGTGGAAAGGCAAAAATGCTCGTGATGGAAATCGAAGACGTAATGGGGATGGCAAAAAAGTAGTGTGGTCTTGTCTTGCTCAGCGTGATGTATAGGGCGATAAGTTGGACCTGATAGACAGAATGATGCTGAATGCCAATCTATTGTTCTCTTGTTTCAATCGGAGAAACTATGAGGAGTGAAAGAGAGGGAGACGAAGGAGAAGAGACCTCCGTCAAGGAACATTGTGCATATAGGATAGTGATATTCAGTAGCCAGCGAGAAATCTCTTGTTCCAATCCATCAGTGAAAAATGTGCTCCTTCTGTGAGGTCTTTGTGAATGCAAGGTAAGATTTATTTATATGCATCCCTGCAAGACAGTGCAGTAGGTTTTTCATGGTCTGAGAACTGCTCACACTTCCAATTGCGCATATACTTTTAGGCTTCTTCGTTAGTGTCCGAAGTAACTCAAGGGTGGTACTTACCCTGCTGTTACGTTGATACAACTGGTGCTGCTGCTGTTATTGTTGTTGCTATTGTGAGTGAGCATTTAGCGCCGGGGATAGAGCGAACTGACTGAAGCTGAGATTTTACACTGCTCAACCCTTATAAACTCTTCATTCCTCCTGTCTATATATTTGCTTGGTGGACGCATGTGTTGTTTGTTAATGACTGCTAGCAAAATATCCAGCCATCATATCCCCTCACATTGACAGCTTATAAGGATCTGATAAAATTTCTTTTTTCCCCTACCTCTGCCACCAATCATCATTCATATTCAGCAATAGGCTTCTTCCCATATCCCTTCTCCCTCTCCTCCTACTGCTCCTCCTTATGTGCATCTATCTGATGTCTCCAGTCCATTTCCCACCTTTGGATTGATGCAAAGTTTTTAATCTCATCTCTCTTTCTCTCACTGTCTTATATTGTTCTTCCCATCAAAGATTGTTCCCAGTGTCAGCCTTATCTCTTGACACTGGTGGCTTCATAGAGGCGTCAAGACTATTGAGTAACCTGGGAGATAACTACTACGACGTATGGACAGGATCCCCCACAAGCACATTTGAGAATGTTCCTCTCCGGATTTTTGCCCTCCGCACCAAGGATGCCAGTGGCATCCTCAATGAAATCCTGCTTATAAAGTTTAAGTGGACGACGCGCAGAGTGAGTCCTTTGGCCAGGAATGGAACAAGTTAATGGTAGGTTGAGCATAGCAGAGGAACTCTTGAACCTCTATCTCGCCCCTGCTCTGCATCATCCCCTTCAAGCTAATAAAGTTTTCGTTAGTTAGCTGAACAAGTTCTTGAAATTTGTCAGCAGTTTTCCGAGTATAGGCAAATGAGGGAAATCAAGTTAGAGGAGAAATTAGGCGAGGTCGAATTTTCATTGGGCAACTTCTTCCTTCTCAAGTGTGAGTGAATGTCGACGGTGGGCCGAGCATCGAGACTGGGTAGAGCAATGGAAAACGTCTTGAATACCTGTTCCTCCCCAGCTTTCACAGTGTGATCACTAGGGGGCGATTATTTGCCTGCCGACAGTTGGCAAATAGTTGAGCACACACACCTTCATATTTGCTTGCTCATTCCTACTCGCTTTACGTGAGCGTACAAAAGGGCTCGCGTGGAGCCGGAGCGTTGAGCCACCAGTCTCGCCATATTCCCCATGGTTTCGCATCTGATTCCACCGTTGCGTTGCGTTCTTGAACCGAGGTGTGTCGTCGTTCCCGTACACACGCACACACAGTTTGTACAAACGTACGAGGGTTTCAAGGCTCACACGCGGACTTGCTCCGGGGTCATATGTAGACGTCCGGTGTATGATTTGACGTTGAGAATTTAATGGGAAATATATGTGGAGGAAGGAGGGTGAGAGCCAGGTATATAGGAAATGATCTACGGGGACACAAATACACACTCACACATACACGGGAGCGGCGCCAATTCTGAACGTGTGAATAGGGCTGTCATGCAAGCACCTTCCTCATGTATTTTTAACCATACTCCTCATCATCCCTTGCCGTGTACACGGTTGAAAATAGGAGCAGTCACACTGTTACAAGTTTTTCTCTAATTTTCAAAGTGCTTGTACCTGTACTTGTGTGCGTAGGCTCTCACTTACATGTCCTATAGATGCCCATCTATATCCATCCCGTTACCGCGTGCATTTCTGATGCGTGCCCAGAGTCCCTCCCGTGCACCCGTAAGGTCCGCAAACAAACACAAATGTACATCCCAACGCACACACACGCACACGTATACATACACACACACACACATCCACTTACAAAATAGTGAGTCCAACGGCCGAGTTTGTTTGTCATGGACAGACTCTGTGCTTATAATGGGTTGTGAAGGCTTTTTGGCTCAGCCATTTCGTTTACTTGGCCTCCACGCGATCTCTCATGACATGAGCTACCACTGTGAAGTACCATCATCGTCATCGTCATCATTATCATCGCCGTAATCATCAACCCTCACTTCACCAGTACAAACTATATTATTCCTCTTGTTACAATTATTAGTGGCTGAGGGTATGATGATGATGCCATGATGGTAAAACCGAGTCTTTTCCCCCCATACTGGCAATCAAATAACCACCACTCTCGTCTCCCACTAATACTCTCGTGCTTACACTACTAGTTGTCAGGTACGCGCTATGGATAGAGACGGAGGGAGAGAGAGAGAGAGCGAGAGCGAGAGGAATTAACAAATAACATGTGATGATGGGCTCGAGCCATTGTGTATACATGTGTGAGTTTCCCTGCCTGTCTGACTGTGAGTTGAAGTGTAATAAGAGTTTGAGACACAGGAATCGCGCCAAGGGCTAATGACCATTACATTTATCCACTATTATTATAGCTCAAGTTGGTCATTAGTTTTATTCCAGTTTAGTGATCCCTCTCCCAGTCGTCTCACTCTATGTATATCGGCATCGACAGGCACTACCCAAATTTGAGATACAGAGCGAGTGAGAGAGAGAGAGAGTAATTAGCATGAGCGAACATTTTTTGTCCCATTCCTGTGTGACGGCCTCTCGCCGTCACTTCTCCTTCCCGCTTCTACTACGAGCACACACACACATCAACCATATCCCATGATAGAGAGCTCAGAGCGTTAATCATCCCTCTGTTTGTACCCTCTATCACGCATGTTCTTCTCGTCCTCCAAACTGACATGCAGTGAGATGGACTGGATAAACCGCTATTATTTGTTATTACGCTGGCTACAGTAATAGCACACTGACTGGTGTTGTGACGGCCTGTTGTGTGCCGTTTTCCCTCCGTCCCTTTGGGATGAAATTTGTTACTGGTCAATAAATCGTTTTCATCCTTCCAGTTGGACGGATAGTAAACTGTGAGGACGTGGGAGATGACTATGTTATCCCTTTATGAGCCGGTGGAAATTCCCCTGATGACGGACAAGATGGTTGTTATTTGATTCAGGAAACTGGAATTATTATTATCCCCTCATTTTTCCCCTTTCAAATTTGTCTCTCATTCCGTGCAGTGTTATGTGCTGACCGTGATGATGATGATGACGACGACGACGACTGACTGACTGGTCGGAATTTTGAAAGAGTGTCGTTTTGTTGGGTGGAAGTAACAACCACCACTGTGGACACCCGCCACCCTTTGGCTCTAAAACATCATAGCCGTCAATGTCATGTGCATGTGATAGCCATGAAGTCAGGAAAAAAAATACCTTGTAATGTTGTCGAACAAGATGATCTGTTTCCTTCCTCGATGGGGGTAATGCTGATGATGATGATGATGATGACGACGATGATGATTAGACAAGACAGAAGGGGACTTGATGGTTTGGCCATCCTCACTTAGGCCCAGCTTAAGTTTTCATAATGAGTTCACCTAATATTAATGGGCCGAGTCGGAGGGAGAAGGAGCTTAGAGGGATGGGGAAATGACGTATGATTGTTCTTTTGCTCCTGTTTCAGAGGCCAGAGGATACGACTTTTCTTTCCATTTACACGGTACAGAGAGATCGGAAGATAGATGGAGAGAAGATGTCTCTCAGTAGGGAAGAAGCTAGTAGTGGTATAGTAGACTCCGGAAGATTTGGCCGCCTGCGTTTATGCTGTATAAAGTATATGTAAGGTATATTAAGGGGGAGAATAAATGGAGGATGCTCTATTTATGTGCATGTGTGTTATAGGGCGTCCGGAGAAATCTCCCTCGAAGTTGAATGAAAATATAGGGTGAAGCTTATATAGGCGGCAGCGGCGGTTGCGTTTTCCCTGTGTACACTTATAAAAGTAGCAAAATGGTGGAGTCGGCGTTCATTCTCAGATTCTCTACAAGATGATTCTACATAATGTGTGTGTGTGTGTGTGTGTGTTTATGTGTGGTACTGGTGGTAGTAGTCTCCCTCGTTCTACAGTCTCTCTCTCTCTCTTTCGGTCTACCCCATCTGCCCTCCATACCAAGTAGAGATAGGGAAAGGATACGGAAGATGAATATTGGACATGGATATTGGATAGTTTTAAGGGAGGTGTTGGGCATGTTAATTTATGGAGATGGGAAAGGAGCGAGAGCGTTCTCCGTGGTGGTGGCTGCTGCTATTGCTGCTGGTTCTGATGGCCCTGGTGGTAGCCGTACGGCTGCTGCTGGTGCTAGTGCTGCAGTGAGTGGAGTGAGCTGGATGGGCTGAAGTGATGGCATGCAAAATGCGGTGCAAGGTGATCTCGACACTTCATCATCGTCGACTACCCGGGTGGCCCAATTATCTTTGTGGAAACCGTAGTGCACACCACGCTTGCGAACAAGCGTCACACTCCACGGACCATTTGATACCCGCATAACTGAGACTGAAAAAATGTGTAGAGGGAAAAAGACCCAGGCAGGCTCTCTCCCTCTCGCCCTCCTTTTCCCTTCATCTCCTTCGCTGTGAGAGGATGAGAAGTATAGTACTTTCCGTCTTCCGTCTCCTACCAAGAGTATCCTTAAAGGAGATTCCTCTTCAGGGTCCTCCGCGTATGTATAAAGATTTATATAGCCACCACCACCATCACCACTGCGAACACTCTCCGCGGTGGGCCTCACTACGTGTTGACACATTTTCCGCTTTCATCTCTTTACTCACAGGGTGCTACGCTCTAGTGTGATGTGACTCTTCTGCGTGCAGATTCCCATCTTCTCAGGCTCATGATTTATGCGCTGTCAAAATTGGGCCAGATTCACTTGCGCCTATTAACGCCGCGTCGCACACGGCTCTCCGTCATGGGATCCTGAAGGGTCCTCCTCACCAAGTAGAGCTGAGCCGGTTCCTGGTGAACTCCAGCTGTACTTGGTAGTAATTGACTCCGTTTCCTTCCTCTCCACGACTCTGCCTGTGTTCTGAGACTGGGGACAAGCTGGGCGGCCCTTTCCATAAAACAATCAAAATACCAGCGTAATTTTATTACCTCCCTGAAGCTCATTCTCTGCGTCACCTCAGAATTCTGTCCCACCATCAGCAGGCAATACCGCACCATTCCCCCCACGATATGTTCACCTGGCCAGAAGGATTTCAATTGTCTCATCATACTGCTATTTAGGTAGTGTTTTTGTGTGCGAGGAAAAGGGAATATAATTCCCCTGTAAATCAACATGGATATATAAAGTTCAGTTTAGGGGCTGGATTAGGCCAAGGTGAGTGTTGTCGGTGGGTTGGAGGAAGGAGATGTTGTAAAAGATGACGACTTGAGTTGTTGGAAAAACCATTGATTTGTCCACAGTGAGGCTCTCAAAGGGAGTAAAGTGAGCAGATTTCATGCGTGGTCATAAGTCAGGACGAGTTTTGCTATGAAGACGGAAATCAGGGGACCGTTCTGTCCTGTCCAACTAATGTGGCCATTGTGCTCTTATTATGACTTTCTTAGAAGTGAAGAAACGGTCTGTGCATAACCGTTAGTCCCTGTTCTTCTTCTAAGAGAATATATATCTGTATAACCATTCCAGCCAAGCGTCCCAATTCACTGCACTGAGAGAGATTTACTCAAAAACACACGGAGGCATGCCTCCATGCAGGCTTGTACGCCAGTACTACATCAAACAGTAGACATATGTCTAGCTAATGAGTTGATATTTTTTCGATACATGAATCTCACCTGATCAAGCGATGACTTTCATTTGCAGATCACGAAGTTGAAAATTGACAGCAACCCATTCGCAAAAGGATTCCGCGACTCGTCACGCCTCACAGAATTTGAAAGGTAAGAAAGAAGGGAAGAGGAATCCTTACTTTGCAAAGTCAATCAAATTCATTAGCGAATCTGAGTATCCTTTTAAGATCTTATCAGACAGCTCGATAATTCATTTGAGGTGGAGAGTTTGGACTTCAATTGGCCTTACTCTCTCTCTCTCTCTCCCTTCCTGTGTCTGTTTGTCGATCTCGTGGCTTCTCACCATATGATGAGGTTAGTGAGGAGATGCTGTTGATCATGAAGTGCGCATACTCTTGCCTTAATTTTTTTCTCCTCTTCGGAATGAGCATGTCCGGGCCCATTCCTGTGGTTTTCCTGCATGAAAAAGCAAACTATGAAGTACATACGAGCTGCGGCTTCTAAAGTAGTTCAGTGTGTACATAAAAATATGTGAGGAGGACCCTCCGTCACGGGATTTCGACACTGTCTGTGTGTGGCGGCAAAAGTTGTCATCTCGTGTGATTAAGCAAGTCTCGGCCGCTTCTTATCTCATTTGTTAGACACTTGGCTACCCAGGGCAAAAATTTATTGATGATAGATCATAATCTTAGAAATTACCTGAGAGAGTGCATGAGAGTTCCATAATGTAATATGATATGCATTTAGTGAGGGAGAAGGCCGGGGGAAGGAGTCAAAGGTGGTGGCTATATGGTAGTAATGGTGGGATCAGAGGGATGTAATATGAATGTACCGTACCATGTGCTGCCCTTTACCTCGACCGTCGGTTCTGATTCTCCAGCCTCAAGTTGTTTTTGGAGGATTAAACCGTGAGGAGTAGGAGAGAAAAATTCCGTCATAAGAACAACAACAACAACAGTACAACACTGCCATGATAATAGTGCGGTAGGTGCAAAGAGAAGAGCTATGAAAAAGGTCCACATTCATCTACACTCACACATACACACACACACATATATATACACTTACATTATCCTATTCTCTGAATTGATCAAATTATTCCAACTTGTTCCGAAAGAAATACACTTGGCGTAAATAGCATTTATAATTTAGCGGAATGAGTTCTCGAGATGACGACGGAGGACGTGAGATCAAAGGGAATGCGTATGGGTTCCAGTGGAATGGAAGTGCGGGCGGTCTTACCACCGCACAGCTGCATTGAGTGAGGCAATGTGTGTGTGTGTGTGTTTAAGTGTGTGTGCGCGTGTTCATACACATGATGATGTATGTGTTAGCTGTATGGTGCAGACCTGCCAGCATATTCCCGCCTATAGCTTAACTGCCTTCTTCTCTTTCCCCTTCTCCTATCATCTCTCTCACGGCTACTTGCTTATACAGAAGGCCAGAGGGGGGATGCCACTATCGCTCCGCGGGTACTTTATGGGATAAATTGCATATATGAGCGGAGTGAATGTGTGGAGGGCGAGCATGCATACAAGGATGCTTAGGGATGCATAAGGGCACAAATATGGGAAAGAGTAGGGAGGAGGTACCATGAGTGCGGGGATATCACTATAAATTTCCAATTCAACCTCGTCGGGTCAACCCTCGGAGCTGGGAAAACAATGAAGGGCTGAAGTCGGCTTCTTCTATTTGTTCATTTCCCCTTAATTAATTAGGCCGTCAAATCCTCTCACTTCACTTCCACTCAGACTATTTACCTAATTTGTATTCCCTTATCAGGACTAATATCGCGAGTCATCGCAATAGTTTTTTTTTTCAAGAGCAAGCAGCGGTGGCAATTTAGTGGTCAGCTGGGAACAATAGTTGTTATATGGTAGTTCAGTTCGAGCCGAAATTTTTTGAAAGGGATGTAAAAACTCTGGTGGCTGTTACGTCTAAAGAACTTAAATTTGAGTTTCTACCAGTCAACTGAATATTGTGAGCGATAGAAACTCGGCGTTGAAACTTACATGTTATTTTGATCTATTTTCAAAAATTGTAAAATCCGTGGGTTGCAGGAAGGAATGATTATCGATGAAAAAGATTCATATACGGGAAGTCTGAAAATATATACTTTGGCCCTATTCAGGGTTCTGAAGGGGTAATCGTGTGGCATTATAGGACCAGCCAGAATCATTTGGATAAGTTATTGGGAAAAAGTGTTTTAGCTGGCATTGGGAACCTCACGCACGTCCCTGGCAACAACAACCACCCTCTCATTAAACCTCACATTTTGATCGGTTTTGAAAGTCCTGTGAAGTGTGAACTAGAATCTATGACCCTGCATCCTGATCATGCGTGTGTGGAGATGGAGAGTGATCCCTATGTTCGTGAGTCTGTTGAATCGCTCTGCGTCTGCCTCGTATGTGTGTACAAGGGAGACAGACAGCTAGGAGGAGCAATTATTCAGCATGAGAGTCACACACTTGCTAACGTTTGTTAATACACCTTCGTGAAGGAACTGAAACGGAGGTGGGCCGGTCCGATGGTTAAATCTTCAGGGTGGTTAGCCGTAATTACCCTTGGATCTGGGCTGAAAAAATGTTCGGCTTTGTACGAGATGACAGAATCAAAACTGGCTTTTGAAACTTTGATTATCCTTTCCTCATGTATGTGTAAATTGAAGCCGTCCATTAAATAATTATGAGGGCTCATTTGCATATTGCCACACAGCCTGGCCTTTTTTCCGCACGGTCTCTCTCCTTGCTGGGTCGGGGGAAAACGTCGTGGGTAGTAGTTTTCGTTTCTGTGACTCACAACAACAGTGTCTGTCCGCGCCTTCACCCATCGTCTCTCTCTCTCTCACTCTATCTATCTATCCCTGTATCTCCATAGTAGGTTTTACTACCTGTTAGCACGCATGATCCTTTCCAAATAAATTAATTATGAAACCCTTTAATTTAGTCAAATATCATAAGAGTATATGTAGTCTCTTATCCAGAGTTGTCCCCTCCCCCTGGCCCCACACACACATGCACACACATACACACGGGAGGTGGAGGTGAGTGTTGTGAGATTATCGTGCCACAAGAGCTACTTTTGGGGAACGTGATGAGTGGTGCAATTATAACATCATTTGATCCTGTGAGGAATATGATGAGGTGCTAGTTATTCCGATGGTGATGGTACTGGGAGGTAGGTGAGGAATCCACATATTTATTCACCATTCACTCGAATTATCTATCATGAGCTGCTGTTGAACTCTAAAAGTACAGGTTATGTCTGCGGTACGGGGATATGGTGATATGCTCTAACTGACTGAGAATTGTAGATTCCGTTCCCAGGGACCTCATCAGTTCATCGCCGTGGGGGTGTTATAGTTCAGCAGTCAACTAGTTTTGACAACAAAAGTCCCTTTGGCCAACTAGGAATACGGCGAGGTTTCTTCTTTGAGGGTATTCCGATTGCATGTAAACTTTGATTTGCATGTAGGTGTGATGTGTATTTGTGTGTGTGTGTGTGTGTGTGTGTGTGTGTGTGTGTGTGTGTGTGTGTGTGTGGGTGTGAGTATGTGTGTCTGTGTATCTCCTTTGCATGTGTATATTTGAATGTGTGTGCCTTCGTATTTCGTATGAGCGTGGGTATGCAAGTGTATCTGTCTGAGTATTTCATAAGCGTGGGTATGTGTGCGGTTGCGATGGAGCGGCGTGTCATTGCCTTTTTGCGATAATTTGATGATAAGTTCAGTGTTGGACGAGCGTTTCCTCCGCTAACGTAGAATATATCTAAGGCAGGAGATGATAAAGATTCATGTGGAGCTAGTATCCACGACAGCCGTAAGCCTTTATGGGACTCGGCTTGACCACGGAGGTTTTTCACTGATTTGCATGTAGTTAATGATGACGAGAGTGAGGAATTAATTGGTTTCATGATGATACGAGGATATGATGGGCTAGAGCGGAAATTATATGATTCTGTGTGTGTGCTGATGGCAGTCCTGGTGGTACTGGTGAGGATGATGATCCTGATGACGACGACCGCGGTGATGAGGTGGAACTTTGTAGCCTCAACTGTGCTCTCGGCTCAGGCATCAACGGAGGATTGCGTGTGAATGCCGAGAGCACGTACGGATTTATACAGTTTAATGATTCCGTCAGCTCGTGTACAAAGGCCTCTGTGTTTCTGAGAGAGAGAGAGAGAGAGAGCCGAAGAGAAAACTTTGTATTTGTTCTTAAATAGAGGGGGGCGGGGGTAGGCGCCATGTGGAGTTGAATTTTTTCCCCCAAGTGCTCAGCTCCGTATGTACCGGATGATTGCTGTTATATGGCAGTAAAAAATATCATTCTAAAGCATATAGTTATTCGGAGATTGGAACAGTGGAGGATCTTCTGTAGTAAAATGAACCCAGGTCGAGAATTGGAGGAAAAAGTCGGATTTTTTCCTGTAATAAACTATAGTATAGTGGCGTTGGAAGAGGTAGTGGTGGCAGTACTAGTTAAATGTTCACGTATTCGCCGGCCTGGAATATTCTAATTGTCATCATTATTATTAGGGTCATAAATTTGTAAATCCGAGTGTGTATGTGTAAGTGTTTGTGACAGCGGCAGCGGCGGAGTACGCATTTGACTCGAACACATGTCATGATTTTATTGCATAACGATTTAATGGCGGTGGAAAACGGATCTGCGTGTACTTATAGTTGCGCCTTTATGACGATGATGATGATGAGAGTCATTAAGTGTGATGGTAGTGCATGAAGGAGAACTGTCTCTGATCAACTTTGTGTATGTTTCGCTTGTTGACAGGGAGACGATGGAGACAATGTTGGTGGAGCAGCAGTACATTCGTCCCCCGCTTCGCCCCTTTGATCTCGAAATGGCATCAGGGTCACTGACGCTGGAGGAGAAGGCTCTACTTCAGGCTCGAGCACATCTCTTAGGACTCCGCAGCCCATTCCCATCCCCCAACGCTCTGATCGGTGCTGGGGCAATGTCACCCTTTGGAAGCCCCACCGGACCCACGGGCTCCATGACCATGTCCCGTATGCAGGAAGTGGCGGGGGCAAATGCACTCAACGGTAGCCTTTCCCAGTTGTACGCCATGAGTGCGGCGGCGGCCAATGCAAGTGCGGCGGCGGCTAATAGCAGTCGCTCCCAACAGCATCAGCAACAACAGCAGCAGCAGCAACAGCAACAACAACAGCAGCAACAACAACTCCCCCTTCCGATCCAATTGTGGACACAGTGGGCATCCCTCCACGGACTGTCCCCACTGGCGCCCACACTCCTGGCTCATCATGCCCAACTGGCCGCTGCCATGGCAGCCGTCAACGGGCAAGCCTCCAATCCTCTGGCTGGGGTCATCTCCTCGAGCAGCAGTACGAACTTAAGTCATCATAACTCGTCAATTACCACGAGCTCGACCACAAGTCCGGGCGATAGTTTGAGATTGCCCCGACCTTTCTACCCCGTCAATTCATCGTCGACATCTCCATTGGGAATGCACCGGTTCTCACCATATCCCATTCCTTCCATGAATAATCATAATTCATCCGGCATTTCGGCTCGCTCTAATGGTTCGTCGAATAAAAGCCCCAGTCCTCTGGGCTCCCCGGACTCCCTCAGGGATGAAGTCATCTCGTAATTTGTATTTTATTGAAATTACAAACACTTTAACCTCACTGCTATACTCGCTTTTCCGCGGAGTCCGTGGTGCATATATATACACGTATATGTATCCTATTTACTATGATGATTACCATTGTGTCGTTACTAGATTACACATGTATGAGAAGGAATGGGACTATACAAGTAAGTGATGGGTCGGCCGAGGGTGCGAGTTCACATCTGTATCAACCACTTCATGCTCGACATGTCGTGTCAATCGAATTCCGGCTAATAATGTAACCCCCACTTGCTCACTCTATCTCTCACTCAGTCTCTATCCCATTGCGGACAGTCACTGTATGTAGTGCACATGTACATAATGCCATAGTTGATTCTTTCTCCACCAGATTATCACACATTTGTACGTATATTAGCGTTACGTAACTTTGTATCGACCCGGACGAGGGTACTCAATGTTATGTATATAGTATGTATGTACATGCATTTGAAAAACCAACCTCAACTACCACACAAGCAGCAATTTGCACTGTAGGAAGGATGCATAAAATAAGTAGTTGTTGTTCCGCACTATATTTTCACTGTGCGGATCCCGAGGTTCAGACATGTGTTAGGCTGTACGATGAGAACGACCGAAGAAGTGCAATGAGATTGACGAGGTGTGGGGGCAAGGGTAAAAAAATCTCATTTCTCAAGCTTTTGCACGGATTTTCTCACAATTCCATGAAATTAGTATGAAGGTAAATCCCTAATCCTAATTTTCCAACCTTCTAGAATAGTTCTATCGGTACTCCCAAGGAGCGTAATTGATAGTTAATTGTAGGAAGGACCCACGAGGGCGGAGAGATGTAAGAGAAGACATATTGTAAATTGCCTATATGCTTATGGAACTCTATACCTGCTGCCGCTGCTAGTACGTATGACAGTGAGGAGAGGCGCTGCATGTAAGAGGGATCAAATACCAGTCGCTGCACATCCGCGTGTAGCTGTGTCTCACTAATTTATGGCAATCTTACCTTATTTTGTTACGCAGATATACGCTCGAAGTGATTACCATTTCCACTGCTACTACTATTGTTATTATTATTATGATAACTGATCATATTTAACGTAAAAGTTTGTAATGCTGTAAGCCATTATAGTATGAGAGCAGGTCCTGAATGACCCTTATGTCATTTCACAGTTGTACATAGTACACCCATTACTGTTTTTTGGAGCCAATAGGAAATTACAGTATAGTTGTGGCAAAATGGTTGTGGATTTTTTGAAGTAATAAAAAAGATAGTTTTAAAATTTACGTGTGGTAGTAGTGCATTATGCGTTGGTACAACATGTCTGAGGTGGGGTGGAACGCATGGGTTGAAGGCTATGTGTGATGGATTTATAACGATAAATACATATATATATATATATATATATATATATATATATGCATCTTAAAATGTTTGTTAGTGTTTATCACTGTGACAGCTTTATTTATGTCCAAGCCTGGAGTTTTCTATTAGTATCGCTCGCAAGGACCCCTCCGAACAGTGTGGTAGTCATTTAGCAGCTTGGATATTTTTGAAGTTTTTTTGTATTGTCAGTATTAATTATTTTCGTTTGTAATAATTTCGCAATGTTCAGTTATCCTTATATTGTTTTAGCATAGTTACGACTGCTGGTTGTTAATTGTTATTGCCCATTTTAGTTATCATTTTTACTTTTATATATTCCAAAAGCATCCTCATATGATCATGATCTATAGTGCTGTTTTTTGCCGGGTAAAACTTTGTGCTAGGATGTTTTTGCATATTCTAAAAAATTCCATTGATTTTTTTATAACTCATGATAATTTTTCCAGTGGGGATCATCATCATCATCATGTTGTGTATTCGTATGAAAATGAGATTGTTGTACATTTATTGTAGGTTCATATACATGAATGTAATTAGATGTCTAATCGTGAAAGAATCAATGATAGCAGTATAATAATAAACATGCGAAAACATTTGGGAAATCAAACATTTTGAGCGTGCGTTCGACTCTTATTGTACCTGTCATTTCCGCAGTGGTCCTCATCCATCCCAGGTTTTAGGACTCGGGCAGGTTCCCTGAAATGGGATTGGGAGCGAGTTACTTTTTTGCATGACCCCAGATGTGCAAAATTATGAGGAGGGCAGAGGGGAAAAGTTATTAGGCGAAGCCAGTGCTGTTGGTCCCCGGCGATCTGTAACTTCGGTGAAGATGGAGTTTTTGCGGGACGATATGCGTGGGGTAAGGGACTTAAATATATTAGAAAAGGGAAAAATCGAAATTTACCAACAGGATAAAATAAACGTAACCAGGTTGGGAAAACTGAATAAAAAATGAGGACGAAATGAAAAAACTTGGCTGGATCTCCAACATTTCTCCCGGTATTTTAAAGGCCAAGGAGCAATAAAAAATGAGAGCTGATGCAAAGGAAGAGGAAAGATGGAGAGGACGGTGGAGTGGAGCAATGCATAGAATATGGAGTGTCGGAAGTTGGGGGGAGAGCAGCCGACTATAGGAAATAGAGCGGGTAAGTGGTGAGTACTCCAGAGTGTATCTGGAGGAATAGACGCGGTACGGTGAACGACTGTGAGGGAGTCATATGCAGCCGTGAATATAGTAGGCTTCAGTATATGTCTATACATGTATACATGCAATAGTCGTCGTCGTCGTTTCACCCACCCAAACTTTAGTATTCACCCGTCCCCATCCATTCTCATATGTACATGCATACATATATGCGGGGCACATATATAATCGTAATATATAACCGTCTCCCTCCACGGCAAGCCAAAGTTACCGCCGGGAGAGGAGTGAGGAAAGTCACCGTAGATAAAGTTTGAGTTTTTGGCAAAAGCTGGCGAAGTGGAGTGAAGTGGCAACGGGATTTTATGAGCAAAAAGTCTGGATTTAGACTTGCTAGAATTCTCCCATAATAAATACATTATATACTAGCTTCCCTCTCATCTTATTCCTATCTTTTTACTGCACTGTTATACCGTCGTCGCCGTCCTCCTCCTCCTCCTGCTCCTCCATCTCCTTCTCTCTACTCCACGCTCTCTCTTTCGTCCTGTCTCTCTCTCTCCCTTTTGAGTAGAAAGTATGCTACTTACTAGGAGGGTTCGCACAAGTCTACAAAGTTGACTAATAACACTATACCCGTAAGAATACCATAGGATTCCCTCCAGCCTGACCGTCCCCGGAAAAGACTGTCGGAAATAGCATGGAATTCTATACGGAGTCGTTATTATTCGGCTCGTGCTACTACAACTACTACCTCTACTACTGCCGCCGCCGCTCGTGCAGCCATCACCACTTCTACTACAACCGGGCGAACAGGAGGGAAACTTTCCGTACAAAAGTGTTGCTTGGCAAAAAGGCGTTCGCATCTCTTTTGCATATGTACTGTACATGGTATGGGTCTGAGCATACATGGATGTTGGGGCTGGGGCTGGGATCGTCGAAGGAGTAAGTTACATATTATGATAGTGTGTGTGTGTGTGTTTGTGTGTGTATGTGCGTGCGTTTGTGTATGTACGTGAATGTGTGTGTATACTCTCAGCTCCTGCTCTCTCGGGAAGCCGGGAGTGAAAGAGGCTTGCGGATAGAGTTAGGACTTGGTGATATAATAGGAGCAATTTGCGTCGGGGAACAGGAGCATTTTCGGTAGTGCGATAGAGTGTAAAGTTGAAACCATTAGTGGCTTATCGTTTCCGAAAATGGATGCAATATTTCCTCACTTATCTCTATCATGTATCACGAGCCGGACACTATCAGCTCGTTCGAGGCAAACTTGGATTTCGTCGCAAAATACTCGGTATAACGTAATGTCTACATGGGAAATCCCTTTGCTCTCTAGCAACACCACTCCCGCCGAGGCAGATGTGTATGCGCGTGCATGTGGAAGTGCATGCGTGCGTATAGAAGTTTTGTGTGTGTGTGTGATTCCGTGTTTGCGTGAGTCAGTCTTCCTACCAGAATGTGTGGAGTCGTGGTGGCCAGAGCGCAGTGCTGTTCGCAGTAGTCACTTTCTAGACTTAAGTACAATTCAGCATCTGCAAAGCGGGACTAGGATGGGAAACAGTATAGCTCCCGCGCATTCATTGTGAGGACCCTTCTCTTCCAGTATTTTCCAAGTTTTTTCCACCGTCTTCCCTATCCCCATAACATGGTGGTTCCCCTACAGTCGGCAGTCATACTTTTGAAGCCAAACTACATAACTGTCCATAAGTTTGTATTTATTGTTGTGAATTTTAGATTTGAGGAAAATTCCATGTTGTTTATGTGCGGGGTTAGAGCCTCCAGAGCACGGGGCTGGGTCGGGGGAGAGTGCCATTATTTAATATGGCCACAACGTTCAATCCGCCGAGCGAGGATGTCATAAATAATACGATTTTCAGGAGCACACTCTCACATGCACACATATGTAAACATTCACAAACACACTTGTACATACTAAAAGGCAGTGCCGCGAACCCTCCCGTCTGCTTGAGAAGAGAGAGAGAGAGAGAGTGGAATGTGGGGGAAGAACATTGGCACCACAGTAGCGGACTCCGCTACTGGATTTTCGGGTCGGGAGAACCGTCGTCGTAGTATAGTGGCATACACGGTGGGGCGGCACAGGGTGAAAAACTTGCGTGGACTCCATTTGCCTGCGTAAAAATTTCTGGCCCCGAAACCCCGCCCACTCAACTTTCAACGTCGTCTGGCTAAATTAATTCATGGGAAGGGGCACGTGCGCGCCAAGAGGAGTTTGGATTTGGAGCATTTTGGTTCACTGTGCCTTTCCCGTCATTCACCTCATTCGTCTTCCCATATGAAGGTTGTGAAATGAGACAATTGATGGTTTTCTGCAATTATTCACATGTATTGGAGCTCTCTACAGCTTTTCGAAGCGTCGGCAACCTAACGTTTTTAGGCATCTTACGAACCACATTTTGAGGAAACGGGAAGAAATTTACTAATTAAAAACTTGCCCACGGCCCAAACCAGACGGACGCCTACAAAATGAGGACTTCCAAAAGCTCACTTTTACTTTCAGTTCGCTCACTCGACTCGAATATTATGCGCGCTCTGTTCCTCATCAATCTGGGATTTATTCTTGTTTCACTCGAATTGAGAAGAGGAGTGAGAGCGTCAGTGTTCCTCATGTTGACGAGGTGGAAAAAAAATTTCAACCAATAATTCTTGTTCTACTTGACAGAGTATGTCAGTCCGCTTCCCTCAAGTATTGCAATCTAAAAGCTGGAGGATCAAATTTAATCCAAATAAAAAAATGTTTTATAAGTGATGAGGTAGAGGGGTGTCACTGTAGATGATCTGGCCTAATTATAATCACAATAGCTTTTCCTCCTCTCTCACCGTACCATGTTGTTACCATACTTGATACCATGACAGTTAACTTTGGATGTACTAAAGATGCACAAAGTAGGTGGGGGCTTTCGTATATAAGGGCAGCTGTAAACGCATGTAAGTCTGACATTGTATTTGTGTGTGTATACTCATATGGGATGCTGTGTCTCTGTGTGTGGAGCGAATCAGTGATTTGTAGGACAGGTAGCTCTTGCTTGCTCTTGCTCAGACTCTACAAAAATATCTGGCATGGATGGACTTGGAAGCTTCTATCTCTCTCTCTCTCTCTCTCTCTCTCTCTCTCACTCATTGTCTCGAAGATAAGTTGAAAAACAAGATTTTGTCCGTATGTCAGACCCATTACAAGGTTGATGAGAAAGGGACAAGTTGATTCCTATCACCACATCACCATCATCTACAATCTCTTGAAAGACAGAGAGAGAGAGAGGCTTTTACCTCACTTTTTAGCTTCCATAATACTCATCTATTCACTCTCACTACTCGAATCCATCTCAATTCTCAAGCAGAGGGCAGAAACACGGTCTCTTGTTTAGCATAACAGCTCAAGTGGGTTCGTTCATCTTGCCAAGAGACGAGATTAGTGTGGTTTACTAACATAATATGTTATGTGGAGCTTCCTCACACTTGGGGGGAGGGGAATCCCCACGATCCCCATTGCAATGATAATTACGTCGCAGCATTTAAATTTGAAGCAGGCCACGGATCCACGTTCTTACTCTTGCGATTGATAAATAGAAATAAATTGTGCTCTTTTCTCATTAGCGCCGAGTCGACGGCGGGCTCCGTGTGGTGTGGCAGTATTCGCGAATGGAATCTAATTTACAAGATTGCACATTCCCAATTATTTCACAAGCTATTACAGTGTCCTCAGCCCTGCAATTTTTTTTCAATCACTCTACATTGCTCTGGGCTGTAATTGAAAAATTTATTCTTTACGAGGAGGAAGGAGACGTAGGCGCAAACAGCTACTTGACTTGGCTCCGCTCCTCCGCGCACTCACACATTAATTTCGAACCCGTCCTAAAATGGTCAGTGGAGCGGTGATAAGGGTCTCGTAAATCACATACTAAAACAATGAATCCAATCAATTGAGTTTAATTTACAACTTGGTCCGTCTCCCAGTTCACTTCAGTTCGTCATCATCATCGTCGTCCGTTTTCGCAACAGAAGACGTGGAGATCCCCAAGGCCTCATCCCCCGCTATTCCTCACATCATATCCACCCCCATCTCATTCTCATAAGGAGCCCCACCGCCACCACGACTGCCCAATGTTCACGCCTCGAGTCCCCACTGATTGAATACGTCATCGCCAATTGAAAAATTCTCTTGAGAACATGTCAAAATCTGATGAAAATCATTTACTTGAGCAAATCAGCCGGACAGCCGACTAATGCCTAATCGCTGACAGGCGAACAGAGAGTAATTACTTGAAGAGCTGACCATGATTTTCTGAGGTAGGGCTACATACAGTATGCATGGTTATGTTCTACTGTAGGAAATCCTGTGAAGAAGAGCGGTGCATAATGTATAAATTTGTATAGATCTATTACTATATCCTACTGCACACAGTCTTCGGTGGCCGGTTTCGTAGGTAGTCCGTCGGGAGAATAATGATAAAGGCCATGCGGAAGAAATACGAGTTGGGGGCAGGGTTAGATGTTCTATATATTTTGAATCCCCTCTAATTTCAATCATGGAGGATTAATTAAAGGAAAATATTTCACGATGACAGCGAACGATTATACAAGCCCGACAACTTTTTAGCCTTCACTGAATTCCACTCTGTGTGCAGCCTTCCCAACTTGGTGGTGGTTCAACTTTTCCCAAGTCTATACGACTACTCCCGCTCTCACTCTGTCTCGCCCCTCTGTCAACCCTCGTGCTTGCACTCCCCGTTTTAATTCAACATCATACAGCTCATTACTTTAGGCCTGCACTCTCTGACACCTTCCTCCGCACTCTATGGGAATACACGTCGGACCTGTCAATCTTCCCTTACAGTC
>VYYI01001473.1:0-19382 GCA_021029175.1 Bilobella aurantiaca
GACCTTTCACTCGCCGCCATCTCGACCCCATTCTTGCCCTTGAGTCCCCCCAGTCGATACGTCACAGAGTACGTGACAATATCAAGAACAGTTTTAATTATATTTATTTGTATTATAATTTAAAAAATATTACTACTTTGTCGCAACACTTTTTAATTTCGGTAATGTTTTTGTTCTAAAAAAATTTACTATGTAACTTTTTAAAAATTTCATTACTCTTGAAGAATCTCGCAAATTTTTAAAAAATATCGCAACTCTGGGAAAATCTTTTAACTGTTGAGAAAATGTCACATCTTTGAAAAACGTAGAATTTTTTCTAAAAATGTCGGAACTCTTGATTGAATAATTTCGAAACTTTTTGGGTGTTTTTCTTTTTGAAAATTGCATCAATTATTTGTCTCTTTGAAATTAAAATGCCTTGTTCAAAAAAATTGAAAAAATTTGGATTTTTTTTTGTTGAAATTAGAAGTGGTGACAGAGACAAATTGGTCCATTGTTTCGTGCAGCGTCAGATTTGCCATTAGGTCTTCCGGTCCTTATAAAAGGAGAAATGGGTACTTCCGATTTGGAATTGTATCCAGGAAGAAGCGGTGATTCGTTTAGCAGATTCAATAACTTGGAAAGTCCCTGGGCCCTTAAGGGACACGAATCTCACGAGTCCAAATGATCCTCCCTCACTTCACAACTTTACGACTCATTTCCTGCTTCCGCTTTTCCAATTCCCAACAAATTACAAAATCTTCGACAGATTCCAGCTCCAGCCCTTTTGCTGCGCTGGATCAGTGTCATACTCAACGGAAATTAGCTCACACTGACACCGTGAGAACACGACGCAAGGGAAGTGGGCCCTTTAACTGTTGATGTGGGGGAGTACTTAAAGGAGAATTTTCAAAAATTCTTGAAATTCCGTGATCATTGAAGGGCTCTTGCCTCGTGCTTTGCATCTACTTGGTTTAATTTTAAATCGTTCAAGGGCTAAGGGCTTTTTTTTGTAAAGCCTTGAAAGTTATGATGACTTTTCCAAATCCCTTATAATGAGCCCTTAAGTCACTCTCGATTAACCAATATCCTAATAGCCTCACCTCAGCCCATCGAACCTAATTGACAAGGGAGCCCTTCGATCATCACTTTGAAAGAGTCAACTGGTCCCTGATTGCCGAGTGACAAAAGTCTGACATGGACCACCGACCTCCCGTGCATTGTCATGGAAAGAAAGGGCCCAGCCGGCCTGTTGACAGACCGGAGGCGTGTCGGATCGAGATGAGATTGATTCAATTTCTAAAAAGAAGGGCCCTTGAAGGGTCCCTCAAAGGAGAGCAGAGGAGATTTTTATGAGGTGAGAATAAATGAAGAAGTGATGAAAGTGAAAGGGAGAAAGCGGCAGAGCGAATCTGACAGGACTGTTCCACATTTGAAACAAATCTTAAACAGTGTTTAAAAAAGATGCGTTTTTTTTTAGAAATTCAAAATGCGTCGTTGGCATCTGTTTGCTTTAGAGCGACTAAGATTGATGATGCGCCTGAAAATGAATTCGAAATGAAGAGGGGTTGATGAGATGAGGGGGATTTCTGAAGTGATCAAATGGAATTAGATTAATAATTGGAATTCAGAGGTCAAGGGGCCATGGGCCCTTCAAAGTGTCATTCTTAGGAATTTATTTAGAAAAAAATTTCTGGCAGTAGCAATGTCCTAAAACAAACGACATATTTTCAAAATTCTGAAAATACAACACTTTGCCGTAATAGAACTATAAATTCCCCAATAAAGTATCTTTTTTGAAATTTTTTTTCAATTCCTTCAATGGCCGATCTCTAAGATTTTTAGATTTTTTTTTCTAAAAATTTTAAATATTTTTCGTTAGATTTTTTTTTTAGAATATCAGTCTATTTTCAAAGAATAGATCAAATCAATACTACAGCGCTTACAAATAATGGCTACGAATCCTGTAATCGCTTAAGCGCTTTCAATACGTTTATCCTTCCACGCCCGTACGTGTGATTGGGAAACACATCCTCTGGGATTCCGCCACAGTTCCTTCCGGTTACTTCCAGGCGCCTCTCTGCTGATTGACCCAAGAGGTCAATGACCTCTGTCTGGGTCAACCCAGGCTTCTGCGACAACAATATGCAAATTGCTCCAGCGACATGTGGAGCCGCCATGCTCGTGCCTGTCATTGTGTAGTAGGCGTCATCCCCTGTGTGGTACGCTGACACGACGTCTACGCCCGGCGCTGCAATGTCAGGTTTCAGCGTGCCGTAGACGCTGGGTCCAACGCTGCTTCTTATGTAGAGGTCATCGTTGACATCGGTGCCACCGACGCCAATGACCTGCGGGGCATCTGCATGGGAGTTGGCTGTCCCGCAGAACGGACCGCTGTTACCGTTGCTGAAGACAATCAGGATTCCGGCCGCTGTCCAGGCGTCGAAGACTGGCCACAAGAGGTCACGCCCTTGACCTCCGCCAAAACTGTTGCTGACCACATCAGGGGCCCTGCTGCAGTCAGCGTTCTGGCCCAAGGGGTCGGTGGGACATAGCAGAAATTGTCCACAGGACAACATGGCTTCCGGTGTACAGAAGCCTTTGTACTGGCCAAAAATTAGCATATTTGTTTTAAATTTTTGTAAATTAAATTTTTTTAGTAAGTGATTACGCAAGCTCTGCATGTCATCCATTTTGCCCCCGGTGCGACTCCGATGCCTCCTGCAAGGCAAAAAACTCAGCGTCAAATTAGCATGAAAATCAGAGCAAAATCAGCGATACATACTTTAAAGCAATTTTGAAAATTAGCGTTTTTGTTTCTTTTCTTACGATTTCCCACAATTGTTCCTAAAGTATGTGTCCCGTGACCCCCGTCGTCAATGGGGCTGAGTTGACCTTGGTAAGGGTCAAACCAACCGTAGTCACCGACATAGTTGTCCTTAAGGGCTTCATGACTTCGTCGGGCTCCCGTGTCCATGGTCCCCACCACGACCCCTGTCCCGTTGTTACCCCGTTCAGCGGCCCATGCTCCCGGGGCATCGACCTTGACAATGCCCCATTGGAGGTCATTGACCTTTGGCCGCGAGCTACTATGGACTTCCGTAGGAGCATCAATGAAGTAATTCTCCTCCTCTCGGACACTGGTGACTCCATCTAGGGCCCTTAGCTTTTGGACCAATTCATGCGAAGCTCCCTTCACGAATAGTTGATTCGAAATCCAGAAACTTGTCACAGAAAAGCCTGTTGACCTTTGACCTTTGTCGGTAGCCAAAAATTCAAGGGCGGATGCTTGAGATTCATAAGCTTGTGATTTCAATTCGGATACAAGCGAGGTCACCCTTTGTGTCCGAGTAGCGAAGGTTTTATGTTGGAGGTCATGGATGACCTTCGTCGTTGTGTCATGACCCAAGGTCACGAAAACGTCAAGGGTACCCTCAAGGGCGTTGAGCCCTTCTCCCTTCCACAGTGCATGTAGAAAGACAAAAAGTATGAGACGCCTACTGCCGGTCATGTCAGAGTTAATTTGCACTTTGAATATTAACGTAGTTAATTTTTAACTGGGACCCAAAAAAGTTATTTTGCAATTTAAGTGATAACAAAGTTAATTTTTAATTAAGTTTCAAAAAAGTTATTTTGCAATTCCACTGCCAGCAAATTTAATTTTTCATTAGCTTTTAACAAAGTTAATTTTTAATTGAGTTTCAACAAAGTTAATTACGATTACTAGTTGAAGATGGGTGGAAATAATGAAATTTATAGCAGTAGATCGGAAGCGATTGTTTATTGATTTGACCCATAATTGGACGACGCAGTTCCAGTGCTTGACTTTTCAGCGTCAACAAAGAACGCTTCCTGAATTTCCTTCCGCTTGGGCATCATCAAAAGCAATGAAAATAGACTGGATGCTTTTTTGGACCCAAGCTTGTTTGTTCCTGTAATCTAAATTGGTCAATTGGACCTGTTAATTGGCCTTTGTTATTTTGGAGATTAGCAGATAAAGTTAATTGCTTAATTACGCAATTGCCGCAATTAAAAACAAGATTAACTAATTGTAAACATTTCTTGTTCAAAATGGATAGTTTCTTCGTACTAACTGTTGTTGCAAATAATGATGAGAATTAAGTCATACCCGGAAGGAAATGAATAGAATTTAATAAATTATTGTATTTTAAAATGTTAATTAAATGTTACATTTGCATGAATGTTAACGTGTATGTTTTAGCTGAAACATTAGGAAATCCTTTGTCAGAAATCCACTATCGAGTCATCGAGTTTTGGACAAGTGATGTTATTGGGTCAAAGGTTATTGATGTGAAAGTTAGGTATAAATCTGTAGCTTTTTTTAAAGTTAAACTTGAGTTAAATTAACTTTAAATTAACGTTGCTAACCTGTAGTTAACGTTAACATTTGAAGTTGCGTCTTTGCATGATTGCACTGTTTGCCATCATGTGGCGTGGAGAGAAACGACATTTTGTATGTAAGGAATTTCCACAAGATGCTCCAACCAACTCGCTTTCAAGGATTTCTCCAAAAACCAATTCTAGAGAACAGCCACAATTACGCTCCAAAGACTTCTGTTCGCAAATCAAAACGAAATAACCGAATGATGATTTATTTACAATCTAATTGCTTATTTGATTGGGAATCTTTTCGAAGGATGATGCACTAGTAGACAGTTCTACAGCTACTTTGTAATAAAATGCAATTTAAGAATTGTGTACTTCGTCTGTCGGCATTTTTCAACTTGATTTTTGTTAGAGTGCTCAATTATTTTTAGTTGTATTTATTTAAAGCACATGATATTCAAGGTTTGAAACAGTAAGCCTAAATAGTAATGACAATATTGATGTAATTGCAATAGGCTCCAATTAAGAGTAAATAATACAAATGCATAATTCTTAATGTATTGAAAGCGAAAGTCTCTTCCGCTCTTACCATGTGAGTGCTTGCATGACAAAGGGGCAGAGTGGATGTTTTATAGTCGAATCAAAACCTGTACTTCATACTCTTGCTAGCGCTGATTGAGTGTTAGCGCTAGGTATGGGCATTCTATTAGTTTTAAGTTCAATTGTTTTCCTTTCTACTGAAATATTAATGTAAGTAACGTTAGCCAAACCAGTCCGTGCTCAGACCCAGCTTAGAATGAGAATCCTCCGGTCGGGTCCTCTGACTTGTTTGGCTTAATTAGTCCATCTGGGACACTGATTAACTAAGAATAAAAAATTATTTCATTTTAAATTTTAGAGTTAGAGTATGTTGAGAATGGGCGGAAAGAGGAAGTTTGAGGAGCCCTTGAAGGGTCATTGGCCCATGGGCGTTCGGAGCGTAGTTTGCGGGGAGCCGGAGGCAGTTGTCCTTGGGGGCTGTCACGTGATTTGGAGAGTTGAATGGTTTGTGTTTGGGAAGACGTAGTTGCCTCCCTATGAAGACAATGAGCAACATTACTCCCTTCCTCCGCGTAGTATTTTCACGCGCAAAAACACCTCCTGCGTCCAATCCCACTCATACCAACTTTTACACACAAAACATACAGAGCCTTCCATAATAGACATATAGGATCAGAGGCTCAAGCATCGATTCTCGGCTCAGTATACCTCCCTTGCCCTGCGTAGTCCTACTGCAGTAAGCCAGGAAGTGAGGACTTTCTGCGTACTACGACACAACAGGAATTTACTACACAGAGCCCAGTGCCAGTGGTCAATCGTTGAGTGCCAAGACACCCTGGGACACTGGGACAGTGGACACCCAACATCCAAAGCACCATGTCACCGCGGACCTAATCACTTTAACCTCACTTACGCGTACCCCTAATCTACGTGGTTTCCTCAATCTACGCAACTCTGTGTGCGGAAATAACATTAGCAAAACAAAACTACGCAGTTCAAGTACTCCCCTAGAACAATGTCCATGGACTCTGTGGGAGTGAGCTAACGAAGTGGGCGTAGGTCAAAGGTCAGACGTCAGATAAAGTGGTCATGTCAAGGGTCGTCGTCATGTCCACTTGGGCCACTTGGAGTGGACTCATCTCCTACCTCTACCTCATTGCAACGCTCATAGGTACGGTGGATCTCATTCCTAATTGATGCTTTTTACCTAATTACTTCCGTTGTATTTTGGGTTTATGATTACTTATCTTAAAATCTAATATGAGCTGTATCACTTCCGGCTTACAGTGGTTTTTTCATCTGTAAGTGCGTGTGTGGTCTTGGGATTGCGAATGAGATTGGAAGGGATTCATTAGAGTAAACGTGAAGTGTGCTGACAGGATAGGAACGATTAGTTAATTCATACATTCGAGAGCTCGGCCTGTTTGAGGACGATTAGTAATTGAATCGAGCCAACTCTAACGAATCGCAAAACTCTCATTTACAGCGACCTGACGGATCGTTATTAATTGAATCCGTAAACAGAGTAATCTTCACTCGGGTATTTCCGTGTACCTCACTTCACTTTGCGTGTGAATCTTTTACACTGTATTGCAAGGAAAGGGTTTTTTAACGATTGAAAGGTCGTAAAGTAATTCATTAATTCATAGCTCACATGATTAGGCTTTGAGAACCCATTCAATTTGGTCTAAATTATGATAAGTGGAGTTAATGTGGTTTTCGAGTCGGTGGAATTCGTTTCCGGAATCAGAGAGGCCTTGTTTTTATTGGCGTTGTTTTCGGTAGGCGGATTTCCCAATTTGACGTAACTTTTTTTTTTATCGACGGAGGGATAATGAACTCTTGGAAATTATAATTTGGGAACCTCTTTCCATTAGTCCACGTGTCAAGTCGACTCTTGTAATTACAATCACAACTTCTCAACCATACCAGTACCCGTGTCAGTACCATTTTTTAGCGTTTCTAAAATTTGTTTTGGTTTTTCTGAATTTCAAACAAATACAAAATTATGAGAAAGTACGTAGTATCTGGAACGGATCTCTCGTCTAAAATATGTATGATTTACAGTCGATACACGGGAAAAGAAACAACGCAAACAATAATTTCAATTCTCAAAGGGTAAAGGCTTGTAGCCACAATTTCTGCGTTGCGTGTCCTTTTTATGTTCCCGATACTTGAGTAACCGTGTAATCAATACCAGTTTTGTTATTTTAAATTACACAAGAAATACTTAACACTTAACATTTTGTCATTTGAGAACGCAAGTTCCAGGAAATTATATGTTATATGATGCTGTTCATTATTTACACTTGCTACATCGATCTGAAGCCGATTTCCGAATGTTTTTTTTTCAAATGGCAACATTTGAACAGCAAAAAAACGTGAGTTTCAGTACAAAGTTAAAAGTTTAACCGATGTTTGCAGCCGGAAATCCAATGTTTGCTCGACTGGCAGTTACATCAAAAATAGAATATTTTCTTCAAAATTATTATGTGAATTTGAGAGGTGCTAATTTATTTTTACTTGCTAGCTATTAGGAGTCCGGAATGTAGAACCGTAAAAATAAATGAAATTTAGCCCGGTAGTAATTTGTTTTGAAAAAATTAATTCTTCTTGGTGGTAAGCACTTTACCACCGGTAAGGGCTCGTGAACTAATAATTAATTTTTTGGCACAATATTGCGGTCGTGGAAAAGAGGAATTGACATTTCCTATGCTTTTTTAGATTGAGGTTTTGGTTCATGGTTCTTTTGTTTTGAGCGTGAGATGGTTTGCTTCCAATCGAGCTGCACAAGTACGATTTAAATTAAATTCAAGTACTTTTGATGAGACATATTTGCGGAAAGATATTTTTATGGCTTTTCTGCTCGGTGCTCTCCTTGTGTCGGGGAATGTTCCTTTTCTTTTGAGGTTCGCAAGCACAGGCATCATCGTGTTTTCTTGACTTTTAGGCAATTATTATTATTATTTATGTCCCTCGAGTGTGAAAATGTAGTTTAAATTATTCCGTCTCTGATTCAGCAAGCATCTCTCGCAGAGAGGCGAGAAGCGTCATAAGGAAGAGGGGCTTTGGAAGATGTTTAAATCCAAAGATCGTGTGCTCTTTTCCTTTGCTTTTACTTGTAATCGTGTTTTTTCTTGGTGGTTTTGGTGTAAAAAGCTATTGGAATTTTTGGCGACTGACAATGACATGATGAGATGATTGCTTTGCAAAGTAATGTTATGGTCAATAAAATGCATTTTTTAGCAAATGGAATTTCAAACTAGTTTTTGCTCAAGTACCTAAGTCCCTGTTGTGATTGCCGGGGAAAAGAGGAGGAACGGGTACTTGGCAAAGTAGGAATTTTAATACTGTGACATTATTGTAAATTAAAAAAAACAACACTGTGTCAGCGCACAGAGCGTTTGAGTATCCGGTTGCCGAAGTGTGTGTTGTCTGTTTTGAGTGGATGCTGCTAAGATGCATCGCCTGGTCGGCGAAAATCTTGAAGAAAGAAAACAAAGTGACCCACCAATTCACTTACCTGAATATTTATATGAATGAAAATGTTTGCTTTAACCCATTCAAAAGGAGCAAAACCAAGAATTGCACATAAGTCTGTTGCTTGTAAAAAGTGTTTTAAAGAATTTCACTCTGAAAGCCACAAACTTTGCAGTTGCTTCATGCTAATTTATAAGCAAAGTCTAAGATGGTTTAGGGAAACAGGTAAGTTTCTTCAAGTTGGTGTTGTTTCAATGAAAACTGTTTGTGTGTTACCTAGACCTAACCTGTACCTAACCTTTTCAATTTCGGCTTCGTTTTATTTTTCATTCATTTTATCAAGCGTTTGCGATTTCAAAATGTGTATTTTGTTCCCATGCTTTTCTTTGTGTTCACAAGTATTTTTTTTTAATAATATTTTAGACTTCGACTAATAGCAAACTCTCAAGAATTGGTTTTCGTTGACTAGCATATGTTCTTTTTCGCGTAAATAAATTACATAGAAAAATGAGTTGAGAATGGGATTTTGACTTCTGACTTCCCCTGACTTGACAGGAATTTGATTGTGCTAAATATGAAGGGCACGTCATACTTTTCTCTAATTTCTTTTTGTGAACTTTGTTTTCTCCAGGATCTCAGAGAAAGGGATTTTCACTTCTGACTTCCCCTGACTTGACAGGAATTTGATTGTGCTAAATATGAAGGGCACGTCATACTTTTCTCTAATTTCTTTTTGTGAACTTTGTTTTCTCCAGGATCTCTCTCTCCAGTGACATCCCTGGAATGTGAATATTACAATGCGACGGAATGCGGGCTGAAGCATGGCGGTCCGTGCGAGAAGAGTCGGCGAAACGTTTCTTGTGGAGCTGACGATCCATCTCAAACTCACGGCTGCTACGTCCTCTGGAGAAAGAACAATGAGTCGGATGTGGAAGTCCTGCAGCTCAAAGGCTGCTTTCTGAATAACAAGCAGTGCTCCAAGGAGAAGGCTTGCATCGAAAGAAATCATCCCAAATCAATTACCAAGACAGACGATCGCCCACCAGCAAAAACACTCTTCTGCTGCTGCAACCAGGATTTTTGCAACCAGGAATACGTCTGGGATCCACTACCAACCTCATCCACGGCGAGGCGTGAGTTCTATTTAACGATTTCCGTTGATTTGGAATTGTTTTCATTTTAAGCTTAAATGAAATTAAAGTGAAAGCCACTAATTAAAAAAAATGTTATCTGTAACATAACGAATTTTCATGATGAGAGCGACCTAATTCAGAAGAAATAGAGAAAAAGAAAGTCAATTTGTGACTGACTATTGATTATCCAAAAATAAAGGACAAAAGTGCAAGGAAGTAATTGAGAAATTCGTCTGGAGAGAAGAAAGGGAAAATGACCTGTTTGACTTTGATGTTTTAGGTTAAGTGTATTAAGTAAGTTATTTTTGTTTTGTCTTTGCAGCGACGGCGGTTATGTCAATTTCGAGACAGGGCCCCGAGTCCTCCGTCATTGTCTTCGTTGTCGTTCCGTTGGCTTGCACTTTAATATTTATGACAGCTTGGATTGTGCATCGCCGTGTTGCCAGGAAGCCGCTTCCCGACTCTCACTCTGGCATTTCGGACGAAGAGAATATTTTACTGGACAAGTCAGAGAGTATTCACGGTAAGACACAGAGAGAGAGAGAGAATACGATTTTCATGGAGAAAATGTTGTTAGGAGAATTTGCAAGGCATTGGAAAGAGCAGAGCTTGACCTTGAATTACAAATTGATTTGGGAATAATTCAATTGAAATTAAGTGGAATTAAACCCGTTTTTTTCTCAAGGAGAGATTCCAAGCGTTTTTGGTTTGGATTGGAGTTTGTAGAAACGGAACATTTTCCAATTTCCGAAACTACTTGAGGAGTGAAAAGGCTTTTTGGTAAATTGGATGAGAAAGTAATTAAAGTTTTTGGTAATTGCAGTTCCGTCAGTGACGTTGGTGGAAGTGAAAGCAGCTGGACGTTTTGGTCATGTCTGGAAGGCGTCCATGGCTGGACACAACTCGTACGTGGCCGTCAAGATCTTGCCGCTGCGGGAAAGGGCCTCTTGGAAGCTGGAACAGGAAATTTATTCACTTCCGCTCATGGGCAGTACAGATTGGATTCTGAGCTTCTTGGGATCCAGAACCATTTCGGAAGGAGACAATCTGCAACTTTGGCTAATTTCAGAGTACTTGGAGAAGGGCTCACTCTATGACTACCTCAAAGTAAGGGCAGTTTTTTTAACATCTCAACTCGATGTTGTTTTGAAGGTTACAATTAGGAAGATCATGCTATCATAATCATAAACACTTTACATGACCTTTGACCTCCAGAATACGGCATAAGAGTGTTTAACATTTCTTCTTGGTCGGAGACCATGCTTCCAAAAAAAAAATATTTATGTGAATCTTATGAAAAGTGTTAAAGTCAAAGATTGATTTGGCAGTTGTTTTTGGGGCTTTTCGAATGGAGTCGTTGGTGAATTGGGTTTTAAACTTAATCTATTGAGCTCCTTTCCTCTTTCAATCTGTGCTCTACGCTCATACTTTGTCATTTGATGTTTGTTTTGAGGGAAATCAAGTTTATTTGGCCTCAAGGATGTTTATACTAATTAAACTCCTGTTTTCTGTGTTTAGGGAAACATTTTGACGTGGAATGAGCTTCTGAAGATTGCCGTTACGATGTGTCAAGGCCTTGCATTTTTGCATGAGGAGATCGAATCGGTGAGAGGTCATAAGCCGGCAGTTGCCCACAGAGATTTCAAGTCGAAGAATGTTCTACTGAAACCTGATTTGACTGCTTGCATCGCCGACTTTGGTCTCGCCCACATCTTCTACCCCAATGTCCCTGTGGGAACGTGTCACGGCCAGGTGAGAACCAATGAGAAAGCACAGTCTCAGTCTCACTTTCATTCAAACAAATGAATCAAATTCAGCCGCTTGGGAACTTGACTCGAATCTGTGTCTCTAGATTGGAACGAGGCGATATATGTCCCCGGAAGTTCTTGAGGGAGCCGTGAGCTTCACCCGGGACAATTTTCAGCGAATTGACATGTACGCATGCGGATTGGTTCTCTGGGAACTCGCCTCAAGGTGTAGCACTCAGAAGGTGATTAACTCATTTCTTGCATCGTTTTTATTTATAAGCTAAGGCAGCTAGTATTTACGTGAATTTATGTTTTGTTTTTGGAGGATATTCTGGCTAAAAATTTTCATAATCAACCTAAAATTTCTCTTCAAATATAATAATAATGATAATAATACTAATAAGGAATGAATAATTATGTTGGGCTTATTTATTAAAAAAAAATGCAGACTGCAATATTTTTATTTTTAATTGTGAATCCGGTGAAACGTATTTTTTCGTTGTTGGTTTTAGGGTCCGATTGGAGAGTATCGGCTACCATTTGAAGAGTTCATAGGGCAGCAGCCATCGCTGGAAGAAATGCAAGACGTAGTCGTAACGCAGCGAAGGCGCCCCACCATTCGACCCGACTGGCACCTTCACGCCGGCATGCAAGTTCTCATTGAAGCGATGAAGGACGCTTGGGATCAGGACGCTGAAGCTCGCATCTCTGCGTCATGCATCGTGGAACGTCTCAACGGACTCAGTAACAAGTTCACCTCACCCTCTTCAGTCAGCGCCATCATCACCTAGAGGTCGCTGGGGCCCTTAACATTGGTTCACGACAATGGGGGCCCTTGAATTCAAAGTATGGGGCCTTGACCTCGAATTAGGGACAACACACCGTAGTTTAAGGCAGGGCCTTTTCCTATCCCGCGTCTCGTCTCTTCGCCGCCGAAACGACACTAAAATATTTATTTTGAGAATTTAGCTTAGACTGGTTTTAATTGGTTTATCAAAGTTCACTGATTCTTTTTTTCGTGTTGATTTTGATAATTCATGAGAGGGAGGCCCCTCGAACGTAATTTATTAGTTTGCGTCTGCAAATAACCAACAAAGTTCAAAACAAATGACAAGTTGTAAACTAAAGTCCCTATTTTTATTCCGTTTAGAATGTAAAACTACACGAGTACCTTAAGAGAGCCCGTTCGCTTTTCAAGAAAAAGTAGCTTAGACTAAATGTCTCCACGCTTTAAAAAGTAAATGTTAATTAGGCCGTATAGAAAAAGTTAAGAAAATCAGGCCTCACGGTCACGGTACAACCGGATTTAAGAAAAGGCAATTTTTTTTTTGACAAAATTGAAAAGAAAAGAAAAATGCTAAAACGAAGAAGCTTTGAAAGCAGCGATGGCTTTACTACAATTCCTCGAGCTCAATTTATTGAAAAACAAATTTAGTTCGAATTAGGGACGAGTGGAAGGGATTTTTTTTTTCGTAGAGTTTAGGATGAGTGTTTGAATTTAAGACAGCCTCTTCGACCCCCCATCAACTATTACCGTCACTTGAAATGAATATACAAACGTTGAAACTGTGTACCTAAGTAATTTTCAAAAACAAAAACGTTAAGACATTGCAGAGTAATTTGTGTAGCTTTGAATCTGAAAAAGTGGATATAAAATCGTATAAATTAGTGTTTAGTAAGTGTTGTCTTGTTTGTTTTTTGTAAAGATAAACTTAGGTTTTAAGGGATTATTAACTTATGGGATGAAATGTCGCCAAAGGAGGGAACTTTTTACCACCAGTAAGACTAAAGGGAGGTGAAGATGGAGGGACGTGGTATAAAAAATACTTTGAGCGAACATTTTCTAACATTCTAGTACATTTGACTACCTCTTTTGTTGTATATATAACAGTTAAGTTTGTGTTTAATTAAATGTAGATTAGTAAATTGTAATTAGGTTAAATTTTAGCTACAATTTCATGAGAAGGTGAAGCGGCTTAAGTTATAATTTTATAGATCTCGTTAGGCTCTAAAAGCTCGGTCAAAGATGTAAGGAGTAAACAAACAAAATGTATCGCGCAAATTTTTGCAGCCACACACGATTTTAAGTGCCTGTTAAAAGTAGAACAAAATGGAGGGTTTTGTAAAGTTGTAAAAGCCCAAATGGCAGCGTAACTTAATTTTTGGTGTGGTTAAACTTTTGCGGAGTTTGAAAAAGAAAACAAATTGTTGACTATTGGTCGAGGTAGAAGTAGTTTAGAGTAATTTAGAAGTTAATTGGAATATTTTAATTAGTCAGTTGTAAATCACCTTTGTCCAACCTCTTCTGCCTCAATTACAAATTAAATGGTTACATACTTGTTACCTAATTGAGCTACATGTAGAGAAGGTAGTTAGATTAGACAAAACAAGTGTTTGAAAAGGTACAAATCGCTGCTCTGGTCTGGTTTAGCTATTAAGTGTGTAACTGCCAGAAGCCCTTGGCAGGGCCCTGGTGGAAAAGAACAAGAGTACAACTTTTCTTATTTAATTGATACGTATAGTGTGTAGTTGAAGAATACAATTATTATACAATTAGTTTTGTTTAGCCTAGCTCTAGACTTTTAGTGTAGTTGTAGAGAGGGTGGAAGTCAATTAATTGTCATCAAATTAATCTCAAACTAACTCTGCTGTTAACTTTTACAAATTGCTCCTGTCTACAGAACTACGCTTCCATGAATCCATTCTCCTCGAGCAGGAACCGTTCATAACTTATTGAATACGAAAACCGTGGAGGACCCACCGCCACGGTCGGAGCCACAAACAGAGTTCTAAACAGTATATCTTAACATTGTTACTAATTAAATCAACCTTGATGATATTTTGCTGTTTTTTGACTTTCATCACAGAATAAAATTCATCCTTTTGTCAAATGTAATCTTATTGACATTCAGCGTCTCCATTAAGCACTGCTAACATTTAAGTGCAATTTTTTTGTCTTCAAGTCGCGTTGTCCTTATGCTTTCTCTTGCACGAAGGGGCCACCATCATGGCTTAAAAAGATGCTGAAAATTATGTAATGTAACAAAAGTAAGTAAAACATTTAATAACGAAAACTCTAAATTTATTCTGCCTCCATTTACAAAGTTTTTATTTAAGTATTCTGAGTGAAAGTGTCAAATGGCTCTTTTGATCTCTTTTCATGACTTGAGAACAATGAATTTTCATTCTTTAAATTTCTGGTGAAAGCGTCTAATATTGGAATTTACTCTTTGGCAATTTTTTTTTAATATGTATATATCGTTGCTTCAAGCGATTCAAATCAGCGATTTTAGCTGATGTCAATGCAGACAAGTTCTCTGTATCATTCAAAACAAAATTTACTAAAAAAAGAAGAAAGTCAAAATTTGGGCCAATTTTCAGAGAAAACGGCAGATTTTTAAAAATTCGATGATTTTTCGATGTATCGTTTAACTCTATTAAACTTAGAATTGGATTCTGAATTTAAGCCTGCTCTTGGATTCGTCAAAATCGTACTTTCTTTTGTCATGATTTGGCGAGAATGAAAAATCTCAGCTATTTCAACTGGAACGCATGTAAATACAATCTCTGCATCATCGTTCTAAACAAAATTTACTCGAAAAAGAGAAAGTCGAAATTTTGTTCAAATTTTTAGAAAAATGGAAACGGCTTCCTATTTTTTCTAAAATCTTTTCATTATTGACGAAAGTGATTATTTGCATAAATTAGGATGAATTAATTAAAACTAAGCCTTCAGATTAGCACTGCAAAGGTGGAAGGGTGCTGATTGAATAAGCACAATGTCAATTTTCAATTGATTTTGTAATGCTCTATTTGTGTGTATGTATGAAAATGCGCTCGAAGGAGAGAACTCTCTCATTTCTGGATTTTGGAAGATTTTAACAGGGAATTATACGGTACAAAAAGGTTCTCTTTTCTTCACTCGAGTTTTTTCCCGCCAAAAAGTGAAGGCGGGGTTTGAATGGAAAGAACAAGAACCTTTTTGCTCCGTATAATTCCCTGCTCAGAATTCACAAAATCTCAAAATGCATGAACCTCTCTCTCTTTCTACCTTCATGCTTTCAAATGTAGCGTTTTCATTGGGAAATCCAGTGTTATCAGCGCTGTACTTAAAACACGCCATTTAGAAAACGCTGAAATATGAAGATGAACGTTTAATGTTAGATAATTAATTGTTTTTAATCGGTTTATAACTCTCGTCTCGAGCTAAAAGGTTGGAAATAATGTATTTTGGCAATTTAATTGTTTTATTATTATTATTATTTATTATTATTTTAATGCGTAAATCAAACCTAACTTTCTCCTTCCCTCATGTCATCAAATTGATAGGATGGCTTGATGTGGGTCGTTCAATTTTTAAATGGCTATTTCTGCTATACTGATGAATGATCAAAGAATTTCACACGTTTTTATTATTTTGAGTTATTTTCCTTTATTTTACTTAAAAAAACATTAATTATTAACATTAAACATTAAACATTAAATTTTGTTTCAGAATAAGTTAATTAAATTACCTCTTTTGAACATGTAGCGGGAAACACATGTTTTCAAACTTCTCTGTGTGAAATATAAGGAAAACAATCGTGTTAGTTAAATAATAATCTGTAATTCATTTAAGATTAATGCGTTACATTTAAGTTACATAAATTACAATTTACAAGGTAAGATTCTAGTCTTTTGCAATTGCAATTATATCAAATTACCACTAATTATTTACAATTGCAGCACTTCTCTTCTCCACGTATTGCTAACGCTTAATTAATTCCAATTAAAACCTTAGAATAAATCGTTAAAGAAATTTTTCCTTTATTATTTTTATTCCAAAGCTAACAAATGAAAGAGCTTTTCGATGTTAAGCTACATTTTGAAAAATAAATTTGAAGATGCGCTTTCTCCGGTGAAAGTTAAAAAGTTTCCTGGAAGATGGAATCCCAGCACCAATCGCATTGCACTTGCTGAAACACAAATCACAATAATTTCATCTACCTGTCCTCAATATTTCGCAGCATTAATTTAGTAATTTACGTTACAATTACACCTGTTTCTTAATCTTGATTAAGAGTTAGTAATTTTGTCAAATTTTGCAACAACGCAAATTGCAAAAATAGACACTTCATTTTTTGTTAGATTTCTTTTCTTTTCATCTTACCTTTCATGAAGCCTCTCATAATTGTTATTATTGAATATGGGATTGGTTTTATTCATTTTTGACATTACTTGAATTTAAACTTTTAAATTTTTACATCTAAATTTTTAAATTGGAGAGAATGCTGAATGTGAATTTTCTATTTGTGGATCAGATCAGTCATGGACAAGGTTCTGGAGAAAGACGATGGCCAAGCGTCGGGCGTCACTTCATGTCCAAGAGGGACCACAATTTGCTCCGAATGTCAAGAGGCATTAGGCGTCATTCAGCGAGTCCAAAAATATTTTTGTTCGTAAGTGCGCGTCTTGACTTTCCTTTTCTTTTCCAGCAGAGAAAGTGGATAAAACTTTTGATTGGTCAATCTCCCTGGAGAGACTTAAGGGCCTTTCGGCTAAGGGCCCTCCAAGGCTCCACCACTATTATTCCAACCAAACCCAAGCTTCTCTCTTCTTTCATGTAACATTCCATTTCCTGTTCGATTGTTTCCAGGCCCTGCTGGATCCATCACTGCAACTTTCGTTTTCGTAAGCGTCTCTTTGAGTTAGGGAAGCCGCTGAAAGGGAGCTCGGGATATCAGCGCGATGCTGATGGGGCGCTGGACTCACGGCCCAAGGAAAATGTACTGGTGCACTATGACGGAACCACGGCGGCCAAGGCCCTTCTCCACCTCCTTCGGGACTCCGTTGTAGATCATCTCCAAGGGCACGATTGGGCCGCCGCCGCGGTGGTTCGTGCCGGAAGACTTCCCTACCCGTTCTCATTCACGATCCTCTACATCATCGGTGAGTCCACTCAGCATTCTCCCTTCGTATTCCCTCTGTCCAAATTAGCTCAAAACTTGTTCAAAAGCTGGTAGAAACGTTTTGGAGAATCGTGATCTCTAAGCCAAATACGAACAAAAAACATTTTCAATTCATGCTATGTTTTCGTAATTCCATTTCTCATAAAAATTTCATGTTTTTTTCTTTTTACTGCTCGAAATGCAATTTTTTTTATTGACGTTGAATTCACTTACTCAAAACAATTTGCCACAAAGCAACAACAAAAAACGATTTTTGGTCACATTATACTTTCCCAGGGTGGAATTTTGTGTTTCGAAGTCTTGCGTTCCAGTGCACTTTGGCCTGGAACTTGAGGGGTGAGTGATGTGGGTGGGGAGTGATGATGGAGAAAGTCTTGGAAACACTTCTGGAGATTATTTTATTTCCGCCTCCGCCATCCGTTTCCTTTCTCTTTCTCTGCAGACGGCGTAAGCGATGAGGGCGCAGCGATGGAAGGAAGCGCGAATAATGAGACCATCAACTTTCTCCAAACTTGGTTAGAAGAGACACGCAGAAAGTTACCTCTTCATTTCCCGCTCCCTCTCGTCATTAGGCGGCTGGAAAGGACTTTATCTCAGTTCCAGCCCCAGACCTTCCCAGAGGAGATCAGCGATCAGCGAATCGAACCCACCCAAACCGCCCCACCGGACATCCACCAACAACTCCTCTCAAACATTCTTCAAAGTCTCAAGTCAAAGAGCTCTCGACTTGACTTTCTCCACATTCTCCGGTAACTACTTTCCTCATTGTTGTACAGAGCCTTTCAAAAGAATTTGAGACCCGGAATTGCTTCTGCGCAAGCTTTTACGAAATCCAGCATCTCCAACATCAATTACCAGAGACGAGTGAATATGTTGAAACAAAAAAGCAGCGCTAGAACCGAAATTGTTGCTACTAATCGTCATTTTTGAATTCTTTTCGGTAATCGTTCTTGTTTTTGAAAGGCTCTGTATAAGAATATTGCCAGTTTTTATGCCCCTGTCAGCTCATTAATTTTAGCACTTCCACCTACTTAGGCAGCGATTGTTGGTTTCCACGGCGAAGGAGCTGGGTCACAGGAAGGTGGTTCTTGCCGAGGAACAGACGGCCATGGCCGTGGCCATGTTCTCCATCATGTCGAGCGGAAGGGGGGAGCAGCTAGCAGAACAAATGGTAAAAGTTCCCTCATGTTCATTAGTGGTCCTAGGACTTACACGACCACCACGGTTCTTCCACGGCCACCGTGGAGCACACCTCCTCTAAAACCGTGTCCCGCGGTGTGCATAACCAATAAACAATGACTAACGACCAAGCGTGGTTTTGTTTAAAAAACGCAGAACATGGTGACGGAGTTGGAGGGGGTTGATTTCTGTAGGCCGTTGATGGACCTCTCGAACAATGATTTAGGAGACTACGTCAAAATTGCTTGTGAAGGAGAAGACGCGGCCCTTGTGAAGCGGGCCACGATTGATAAGGTAAAGGCTCTTGATTTATGATCGCTTACGCATATCGATTTCAGCGTCAAATAAGCGTCCTGGGCAAGTGCCTCCTTATCCCATCATCTTTCCACTTTTTCTCACACTTAAGCAGCGCGTCCCAGTGAGCGTAAAGTGGCTCTTTAATGACGTAGCAGCGCAAAGTGCCTTGTCAGGGAAGATGAGTGACACTTACACGATTATTCGCAAAACAGCTTTGAACCCACAGTCACATTCCCACACCTTTCCTCTGCAACACGCCTTTTCTTCCACGACCCCACAAAGTGGGGTGGACGAGGTGTCAGTCGAACACGGTCTGGAACTGACGTTTCCAGACGCTGAAACGCTGCTCTCTCTCGAGTGCTTTTCCATTATTAACAATTTGAAGCGATGATGATACCTCCACAAAAATGCTGGAACCTCAAGAGGATTGTCCCACACACAGAATTTTTTGACGCTTCGGAATTTTAGAATCAATTTTTAAGTTCTACTCTACACCTCTCAGAATAAATTGTTTCAAAGTTTTTGAAAATTTTCAGTAAATTAATGAAAGTTTTTACCCATGGTTAGCAAATAACCCAAGAAATTGCAATAAAAGCAGCGTAAACGAAGTACCTGCAAGCGAGACCGAAACGAAAAAGTGTACTTGCAGAGCGATGTGCCTATGTTTGACAGTTGTGTCCCAGCGGGGGTTGGTTGGGTGACGCTGGAGGTATAAATCGCTGAAAGTGGGC
>VYYI01001474.1:0-19374 GCA_021029175.1 Bilobella aurantiaca
ATAAATAGCTTGCTTTTTAAAGCAAACGCGTTTGGTCGGTGATATTGTATTCCACAGTGGCAAAAGGAGTAAATTCAATTGAATCGATCAAGAGAGGTTTTATTTTATTTATTTAAAAACATGTGCTGTCAGTTTTTTCAGGTCATTGTGCTTTCATTAGGTCTAGCAAACATATTTTGAACATTAAGTTTGGTACATTAGTTTATTGTAAGCTACGTGCACAACGAATAATCTCATGGTAGAATAAGATAATATTTTATAAATAATACGGTATGAAATATAAAAGTCAATCACATCAGCCTGGCAAATAATTGCTGTGGAACGTCGTGAAGGATTAATATTGTAATTTATTTATTGTATTACTTCTTATTTGTATTCAATCATTTGTGATTTCAAATAATTATAAATTTGATAATTATGCTCTAATTAGAAGAGCATATGACATTATATACTTAAACATGATTCAATAGTTAACAAAAGTCTATTTTAAACGAATACAATTAACAGCCTACCAACGCTTTTGTGAGACGCCAAAACCCAAGTAAAACCCAAAGAAAACGCAAGCAATTTGTACAAACGCAAGTAAATTTATGTCTCTAATTGTTGGCACCTTTTGCAGGTAAATTACTTAAATTAAAGGGAAAAAATCTTGACATATGTATTTCCAGGAAACGTTAACTCGACTTGATAGCATTACATTTCACAAGGTTACAACTAGCCAAAAGCTAATTGCCAAAGTCTATTAATCACATCAATTACTCGGGAACTAAACTTATTCAACACTTTCAGCTACGCACTAAATTCATTAGCTGCCATTGATGACGGAAAGTAGACCTTTCTCAAATATAAGGGCATATGGCGTTACCTTGTATGGTAGTGCATTCTGGTGTGTTTGAGCAGGCAAGGTTTCCGGCAGTGTAGCATTCGGGACAATTGAGGCTGAGAATGCAGGGCATTCCTGCGACTGGAACTGCGTTAGCATTGACGAGAGTGCAGTGCAGATTACTCCCAGGAACAATTTGTAGAGCGCAGCCAACTGTAGAGGCTATTACCAAGTGATTTGCACATCGGTAGCGACAGCATGTACGATTGTTTGCGCAGGTAGAGACTGCGGCAGGCGGGCGGGCGAAAAATATTCCTATTATTTATTATAAACAAAATAAGTAACACTCGACTCCATGTGACACCAAACAAGTTTAAGACATTTATAAAAATTTAAAAAATTTGAAAATTACGAAATTCATTTTAAGTTTATTACTTGGTTTCACATTAATTAACACTACTTACGGTCATCCTGAAGATTGTCGTATGGGAAAACGTCAAAGTCCTGTAAAATTTGACAAACATAGATGTATGCTAAAAGTGTACGTTAAGTCCAACTATCATTTGAAAACGTATTCTCAAAGTGTATAGAATTGGGTGATACTTTTCTTCAAAACTTTCATGTTTTTAAATGTATACTATTTCACCAATTTATATAAATAGACATGCATAGGTAGCATATGGATAAATTTTTCAATTACCTCAACAGTTCCCGGATTAGAAATAACTTTTGTCATGAAGAGAGGTACGCCTAGCAGTAGTACTGCAACTATCGAAATCACTATTTGTTGAAACATGTCAAATAGCAAAAAAAAACTTACGATTCTGTTACATTTGGAAATGTTCATTTTGTCAGTTTTCATTTTATATCGGCTGCTGCTTTCCTACCTCAGAAAACCAGGTCAGCATGCCGCAAATATAGTATGGTTTAATTTCCTAGTTAGAGGCATGTGGAAACTAGGTTTATTCTAACCGCACTGTCAACTCCTAAAGTAGATTGCGCTAGACTGAGGTCTTTCAACTGCCTAGATTTTTATAATTGTTTACACGAGCCAAAATACATCCACGGACATTAAAATTAGTATTTTTAGCCGAAGCCAGGGCTTATGTTATCACTATGCCCGTCTGTATGTCACTCTGTGACAAGCTTGTGGACGAACCACATGTCAAAGCGTCCTCAAATTTTACACGCATGATCTTTGGGATAATGTGAAGGCTAATTTCGAGGATGGGATTGGAGGGTCAACCGCTTTTGGGTGTCAAAGATCAAGATCAAATATTTTTTGACTAAGAAGAGAAGGGACTCTTACCTTTAAAATATAGAATGTGTCAGTTCGTGACCAAATTTTGTGTTTGAAGTATATATTCTCCATGTATGTTTGTAACAGGGAGCTCAATACCTATTTTTTAGGATAGTGATTCTCAAGCCGAGCAAGCGCGAAAATGGCATGTTTTGGTCACTGCTAATGGAAAACAGTGTTGTTTTCTGGGCGGATCGAGATACCCAGGCACACATAAATGTATGCCTATGGTAAGATTCGATCTTCGGCACCTAGGGGAGAGAGACTGATGCTCTAACCTCTCGGGCAACTCCGTTCCCATGATCTATATATTCTCCATACTACCGTTTCTAAAGCTTTGCGTGGGTGCGTCCGTAAGAGTACTTAGAATATGGCTTTGGTAAATAAAGTCTCGAAATTTAGTAAAGAGACATTTAACCATACGCATAACTTACTACCAATTTGCTGGAAAACGCTGGAAGCGATACTTTAAGTTGACAGATTTGATCCGTAATTGATGCTGCTCACGAAAGTGCAAACTCCGCTTTGATTTGACAACTAATTATTTAGCTAAATTCTAATCAACTTTGAAAATGCAAGTCGTGCTTACGTGTCTCCTTAATTTGCTGATTATCGAAAAATTTGATTCATAAATACTTTATACTATATAAATGATGAAATCGAACATGGTCCGAATCGGACCACCAGAGTTATACTGAGACACTGGAATACAAAAAGTCAAAATCGTATTTTCAAAATTTTGTAAAAGTTTATGGTCATGGAGTGAAAAGCAAGGTAAGGGGTTAGTTTTTGCTCTAGATTATTCTATATTGCTGATTTCAAACTAATAGTCACGAGGTCCTTTCGTTAGTGTTTATATGTTTACGCCTTACAAGGCTCCCGAAATATGCGTAGATCCAACAGCGGAATTGCTCAAAGGCGTAGTGACCAAAATTGTCACAATTTTTCAAAATTGTTCATTACTTTAGCATTTTGATAAAACTGTACATTATGTTAAATTGGTCTAAAACGGTTAATTTACACAGTAACAATTTTGAAAAATTTTGTGTAACAATTTGAGATTATATTTGCGCTTCAAATACTACCAAGGTCATGTTTCTAGTTAAAAAACGGCGAATTTTGAAATAAAAATTTATTTTCTAAATTTTAATTTTAAAATTTTGTTAAAATTGTAAAGGTTTATTTAAAAAAACATTCCTGGCTCGGACTTCATAATGTTTGTACACTGTAAATGGGTGCATGATTTTTTTTCAAAATTACGAATTAGTTGCAACTTATCAGTATACCATGCCTCGATGAAAAGAGTTTTGTAAGTGTTGCAAACCAGTCAGAAAACTATTGCCCATTTTCAGCTCTTAGTCCTTACATACAATTTGAAAATTTTGTAATAATGAGTGTTTGAGGTCATACTTTGGAAATTTTACGTCCTAAAAACCTATTTTTACAAATTGCAAAAAAAAAATTATCTAATTATTTTTGGACCTCAATTTTCCAAAATAAATTGTTTACTGTTAAATACAACTAACAAACAATAATAACAGTTCGAGAATATAAAAGGTATGTTGACATGTTTGAACATGTTTGTGTTCCCCTTTTTGGAATTGTTACATAAAACTAAAAAAATTAAATTAAAAACAATATATCATAATTTGAACAGGCTTCTTAGCAAGAAAAAGTACGCAATTGCTACTGGAAATATTAGAAAACTTTTATTATCAAGTAAACCTATATATATATATATATATATATATATATATATATATATATATATATATATATAATTATTCATACAATATCATAAGCCTCAACTTAATAATTAGTACTATATTCACGTCCATGGACATATGAAACCTCCATTTATTGATGTACACTCAGGTTGATTGCTGCAAGCCAGATTATCTTGTGTAAAGCAGGCTGGGCATGTTGGGCTAAATATGCAAATGCGACCTGCCATTAGGCCAGGACCAGGAATAGCTGCAGCAGCAGCACTGCAACGTAAGTTATTTGCTGGCGCTCCAGCACAAACGACAGGTTCTGCTCCAGCAGTTAGTGGCTGGCAACGGTAGCGACAACAGTTTCGGTTGGTTGCACAACCGGCATTTGCAGTTGCCAATGGCGGCAGGAAAAATATACCTGGTAATACACAGTCGAACGGAACATAACTAATAATACAGCTGATATAATGATAAATAGTTTAATTAATAATTAAAATTTTGTAATGCCGACAAGAACTTACGATCGTCATAACCTTCGTCAAACGGGTTCAAATCCTTGGATGTAATTAAAACATTATGTTTAAATGTAAGCGCATTAACATATTCTCACACATGCTTGTAACAGATTGATTGAATACATTACAACTATATTAATTATAAAAAATGATAATAAAATGTGTACCCTGCTTGAGTGATTGGTAGTAATCCTTTGAGCAAGTACTTGTATTATCATTGAGCTAACTAATATGCTTATAATGGACATTTCGGAGTGTAGGCTAAACGCCATTGTTGGCCTCGTAGTATAGTTATGAGGGTATCACTTCCATAGTCTGCTAATTTATATTGTTGCGTTGTTTGCTATTGGAACTTATTACAAATTACTCCACTTGCCTCGATAAGTGTTTAGACAAACAAGTGAAATCTAGATTGGACATACTTAATAGGGGCACGTATGGACATGTGCACTTGGGTAAATAATTTACAAATAGGAAGGGATTTGTTGCAGAAGCGGAAATTCGTCAGTTAGTTGGGTTGTTTTAATCTCAAATTACTTAACCCTTTCATGCCCTCGTGCCTTTATGTGTTGGCAAGGAAGTATACACAAATGGTTGCTTTTTGATTAATTAATTTCCAAATTTCTTAACAAATCAATACAACATGCTGCTCACGGTGATTATTCTGATTAACTATATTGTTAGGTTGATAAACGGTAACCTAAGTAATTGTAGAACTGATTCGTCTGGACATCTGTCTGAGTTTCATACTGAGTCTAATGCATCTTGGTACCCTTAAGGGTCTTCAACTTTGCCTTGATGGGAAAAATTTTTTCGTTTAAATTTAGTTGAAATAAACGAATTTAAAATGTTTGAAATGCATGGGAAGAGACAATATTGTTATTGGGATGGACATTTTACACTGTATCATTTGTTTGAGAGGAAGAATAGATGGAGGTGCTATCTCTCTCATTCCATTTGCAGATCTTGTAAAAATAAATTTCAGTAATTCCTATTTCCAATTGTTTCTGTCAGTGTACTATTTGGGACCTTTAAGGGTACCAAGAGGCATTGGAAAAATACGGTGAAACACAAGGGTAATCTGAAAATGGTATTTTTTAAAAATTGATTTCTTTGATCGTGTTAATATCCTACATGTTAATGTTTTTTGTTTTAATTTGTGAGCTTCAGAGCATTCTTTCTGGAGCTTGTAAAACTCAATTATGATTTAACAATAAAAAATATTCAAAGTGTTAGAAAGCGAAAAATAGCAACAGACTTCCTAAAAATAAATCAAATTTTTCCGTGAGGTAAGAAAGGGTCATAAATAGTGGTTGTAAATATACTAATTTTTTCTGCCTTTTAGTCTGCAAAACTGAATTGTTTATTTACCGAGGTTTATATAATACCATCGCATATCTTTGCAACAAGAGAATAACTGAAGTTGAACAACTTATAAACTCAATGTAATTTACAGTGTAAATTATTTATCTGTCATTTATATAATTTGTGGCATTTGTAATTTATGTAATTTGTGTCATTTATGTAATTTGTGTCATTTATGTAATTTGTGTCATTTATGTAATTTGTGTCATTTATGTAATTTATAAAAAAATTCAAATTTGGCAGACTATTGCTTTGAAAATTGTATGCGCAGTAACTAAAACGCTCACTTACGCACACTATATTCTTTGCTCTATTTCGTGTATTTGCAGAACTTGATTTCATTTAGCTTTTAAAACCCCAAATATTGGGGTACGTTCAAACTGCCGTGAATTTAAAATTCAAAATGTGTCCAAGGATTTTTTCGATACTATTCCAAATTGTAAATAAACTGGTTAACCCAATTAGTTTACAATTTAAATAATCGTAAAACAACGGATCTCTTCTTGTAATTAACATATCGTACACTTAAAAATAATTAAACCACTTCAAGAGCTCTCTCTATTTTGATTATCTTTTTCAAGACTTTTGAATTACCACTGCGCATGTAAGGCTGATACGTGATAATTAACTAAATAACTAAAACATACTAAATACGGATGATCATTGAGCAAATTTAGAATTTCCAATTCCATTAGCCTAATCAAAAAATTACTTAATCTTCAGATTTGTCCAACTTGTCCTTATGAGAGCTCTTGAGTTGTTGTCTCCACAAAGTGGAGTAAATTCCGTTAGCATCAACCAGCTCATTGTGCCTTCCACGTTCTGCAATTTTCCCGTCTTTTAACACCAAGATTTGATCGACGTTGACAATAGTGGAGAGACGATGTGCGACAATCAGCGAAGTTCTCTGTTTGCAGAGCTCTTGCAACGAAGCCTGAATTTGTCGCTCTGTGTGTGTATCAAGGGCTGAAGTAGCTTCATCAAGTAGAATTACTGCTGGATTCTTTAAAATTGTTCTTGCAATTGCCACGCGTTGCTTTTCCTGCACATGAATTATAGAATAACTTAATTCTTTTGAAGTTGTAATGACCATAAATACAGATTCTATTTTTAAGTGTTAAACAAGTCTTCTAACCCATGCTTCATACTTATTCTTAATAACGCAATAATAAATATATTCAAATATCAAACTTATTCTTATAGTTATTTCGTACCCCGCCACTTAGCTTTAACCCACGTTCACCAACCTACAATAAATCCCACAATTTATGCACTTTCTATGTTGAATACAATTTTTAACGTGAGTTAGGTTTGCTTACCACTGTTTCATAACCATTTTGGAAACTGAGAACTCGGTCATGAATACAAGCGGCTTTGGCGGCATATTCCATTTCTTCTTCGCCAGATCCGATACGTCCATACAGTATGTTTTGCCTATAAAAATGGCATGTAATATGAATTTGCAAGCAAACGCTAGAAATTTCACAATTGAAATTTTTGTAACCGTATCGAGTCATTGAAAAGAACGGTGTCTTGAGGTACGACCCCAATCGCCTGTCGCAGAGACTTTTGCGTCAATTTCTGTATTTTTTGTCCGTCAACTAATATTTCACCAGAATCCGGATCGTAAAAGCGAAATAGCAGTCGGACAATCGACGTCTTGCCTCCACCTGATGCCCCTACCTATTCCGCATTAATTATTACATTATGTAAAGAACAAGATTATGTATTTGTTGTATTACCAGAGCAACACTTGTTCCACCAGGAACTGTAAATGAGACGTCTCTCAGCACTTCATTATCGGGTAGATAGCTGGTCATTAATGTCGTAAATCGAAAGTGTGTCTTGTAAGTCGATAATAATGCTTTTGTGTTTGGAATGTTTTGTTACCTGAACGTCACATTTCGGAATTCAATTGTTCCTGTATTAATCTTCAATTCTTTAGCGTCAGCATCGTCAACAATTTCCGTCTCTTCTTTCATTAATTCAAGCATGTTTTCCAAGTCAATAAAACACCTCTGCAGCAATCTAAAAAATACAATAACACATGGAACCAACTGATGATAATTTGAAAATCAAACTGTAGAATACAAGTTTAGAAATTTTTAAAATTAAAAAATTTTCATCCTAGTACGGGCTGTTTGTTAGTAGATAATATTTGCGCTTGTATTTTCTATGTAATGTTTTTTTTTAATTTGATGCAATTGGAATGTGCTCCAAACTCACTAACTATTCGTAAATCACTCAGTTAACAATTAACAGTTGAGATTAATGTTAAGTTGAAGATGAATAATTTAACAATTATGATACGTAATACATCGTTATACACCTACCTGTAGAATGTTCCAAAGAAGTTTAGTGGCCCGTAGAGTTGTATCAAGTACTGCGTGAAGAGAACATAGTCTCCAACCGTCATTTTGTCGACATTTCTGATCACCATGGAAACACAAAGCAGAGATCCAGCCAAGAATCCGGCGCTTATTATAATCAGTTGAACCAAGTTGAGAACACAAATTGAAGCCATCACTTTCCATTCCTCTTTTTGGTACTTCAATATCGCTTGGTCGTATCTATCTGTTTCGTACTCTTCATTTGTGTAGTATTTCACTGTTTCAAAATTTAACAGTGCATCAACGCTTTGCTGCTTTTGAAAATTGTCCGCCTCATTCATTGCGCGAAGATACTTGGTTCGCCAATCAGTTATAATCACAGTGAGTGCCATGTAAAATAGCATTGTGGTAAATACAATGATGCCAAACCATCCGCCGAAGAACGCTGTGAAGTAAATGATTGCGATAATAATATCTGCAAATGTGGGAATGATACTGAAGACAAAGTAGTTGAGGATCATGTTGATTGACTCTGTTCCTCTGTCCATTGATCGCAGGACTTCTCCCGTTTTCCGTTCTAGGTGAAATCTGAGGGAGTGATTTAGAAGATGCCTAACGAAGTGAACCTAAATCAATGTATAAAGTGGTTTAACAAATTTCGAACGTGTCTATACAAAAGTAAGTGGAAACAGAAACAAAAATTAAAACTGCACAAACCCAACACGGGCCTGTTTGGTTTTGCAAATATTTTCAAATTAAGTTAAAATAATTGTACACAGAAACAACCTATTAAATTGTCGCCCTCTGGCGGAGTGAGAATTATCGTTTGTTGTATTACCTGAACTTCCCGCTTCGTGTATTGTTCGACAGTTATCCAGAGCATACTCCTCGTAATGCCAATGAGTCCAGTGGCCCCGACAGCCCCACCTTGTACAATTTTAAGCCCCACGTATATAAGAATGAAGTCCCACCGGAAAACCAACTGCCAAGCATCTACCGAGAATGCTCCGCTACCCACCGTTGTGGCTGATGAATTTGATCCAATTGTCATACTGTCAACTGCAAAGGGAACATAACTTTGAGCAGGATTCAAATTTAATTTTAGCTTATAAACAATAACATTTCTGGCTGAATGACTTACCAATTTTCTTGCTGTAGATAGGAACATATACATTTGTCACGCGTCCGAAAATTAGCATCAGAAAGGCAAGTATGACGTAAATTTGGAGCTTGAGTGACTTGGCAGGCCATATAAACGGAGCCAGCATTTTCACTTTTTCGAGTATACTGGTACGCGATTGCTTAGCATCACCATTATCACTTGAATCGTTTTCGTTGTTTAATCGCGTAAAGCTTGCTTGATCCGGTATTCCAGGAGCCTTCAAACTGAGCAATAATATTGCCAGTGTCACAACATACTCATAGACTAAAAAGGCAAGAGAAATTATGCCTTCAGCGGTTGTTACAATCACAGTTTCACCTGACGCAAAAATATTAATCAAAGTCAAATTCCTGGCTAGAAATGCCCACACAGTGAAAATAAGTATGGCACATCCATGACGTTTCAACGGAGATTGCATTCCTTTTCTTCTGTCGCTTACCACCAAGATTACGAGCATCGTCCAACTAATTGTCTCTATTGACATGATTAGCAACATACTTCCATACACAATTCCATCACTGAAAGCGGCCACCTGAAGAATAAGACTGGTACAAGTGACTAAAGGCATGGTGACGATAAGCACAACCTGGAAAAATTGCAATTGTAGTACAGTAGTTTTTGCAATCGTCATGGATTCTTCGGCCAAGGTTAGCTTTGCAGGTATTGCATTATACAATTCAAAATAATTTTTACTTGGCTTAAAAAATCACTGGAAAAGTAGTGTTTTTTTAAGTCTAAAATATTTCGTCCATAATTATTTTGTCATGCTTTATTAACCGAAATTTTAATTATGGATTCGATTTTCTGTAGTTTATTGATATATTTGTAAAACAAATTACCTGTAGTATGAACAGGTGAGAATACGGAACTACAATTGCATTTCTCTGAGACGACTGCTTTCTGGAGTTGCATAGTTGGATGCCTCCAAATACGACAATTAGAGCAATACTAATTGATTCAAAAACTGTGCTTAGTAAGCAAGGGGATACAAGCCCTTGTTCCCAAATCTTGCTTGGGCTTGGAGGACAGTAATCCATAATTGCACTAAAGATACAGATGAGATACAAATAATCAACGCTAAATATTCGGAACAATAGGTTATTGTGTTATTAGTTTCACCAAAACGAATTTAAAATAAGTATTTCTGATCTGAATCTGAACTAAACAAGTGAAGTGGATTTTATTTCCCAACTATGAAAGCAGCTATTATCGCAATTTCCATATCTTCGTCTTTTACTAATCTTGAGATGCATGACACTTTTAGATATATTTGGGTTAATGTAAAACCTCAAAGAAATGCCGACACTGCAGAAGCAACGTAGCAGATAGCAGGATAAACTTATCCTTTACTACTTTGAGATCTCCGACAAATTTTTCCCGTTATATCGCATGCCCCAATGTCAAAGTTTTTAGTAATGCGTAACATAAAGTAAAAGAACACAAACAATAATTACATTATATTTTATCTGTGAGTTTCACATTTGCTCTTTACAATTTTTCTCCACAACTTTAAGTTAAGGCGTTGTAAACATATATTTGCTTAAAAATTGTAAACACAATTTGAAAAATGATTGAGAAATGATTGGTTTACAAAATGCAATGTTTAACGGAGGCTCATTTTACGCATGTTTTTGGGACAATAGCAGTCTATTGGAATCCTGATCATTCACTTCATGCTTGTCTAATATTTTCACTAGTAAGTCTCCTACAGTGAGCTAATTCTTTAAGCGCACAAAGATTTTGACGTTGCGTAAATGTAAGCAGGGTTCATTTGATATGAAAATGATTCATGTCCCGTTCAAGCAATGTTACTTTTTAAAATACATTCTTTATTTAGTTAAGATTACATCTAAATAATTATGGTGCAAGTTAGGACACTTAATCTACACTTTCGACAAACGCTGCTATCAAACATAAATTAGAAGTTATAAAAACGCTACAAACACATGAATTTGAAACTCTGACTCAAAATAAAGCCACTTGCATGTACTAAACAATCCCTTTCACGGCAATGATTCAACTCGTCGACTTTATTACACAAACAATATTTTATGGAGCATTTGGTATCCTTGTAGAACGCTATTTTCTTTTTGTCCGGTTTTCCAAAAAAATTTCTTAAATACTAATTGGCTGAAAGCAGAGTGAATGCAAGACCACGAGCGATGTTGTCAAGCAGAGTCAATTTCGCCTCCTAGAGTAATGAAGAAAAGTATAGTTTCAATAAAAAAAAATGTATACATACAGTTCGCAGAATTTGTTATAAATCCTACAATATTTGTTGGTGTGTTTATAACCTTGTTTTCTATAACTGAATGGTCTGACCGCCTCCATATGATAAAATTCTTCAATGGTACATTTCAACACTGGAATAGACAACAACTTTCCGTAGTTCCGATTTGTTGGTAGTTGATCTTGCAAACGAAGTTTGTGGAAAAACTTTAGAGACTTTATAAACGTCCGACATAATCTGTGAAGCTGGTACAATTACGAAGACTAACACGCAAGTATAATGGCAACTGAAAGGCATCTCGTTACCGCACAATCACAAAAGCTCCTACAAAAACCCCAGTTACCATCGGTAGCTTGAATCCAGGTAGCAGAATTGAGCCAAATGCCTGGTTATGCAAATTGTTCATAAGTTGTATGGCACGATAGACGCTTATACACTGTTCTGCATTCTGTGTACTAGTAGTTGGCCATTCAACGCTACAAAATACAAATACACGCATGTTCTACCGTATTTTCAGTTTTTCAATTACATTGCAATACACATTATTACTAAATTTCTAAATACTGCGCAAGCAGTGTTCCACAAGGGTACTTACCGCGATTACTAGTATTAACAAATTAATAAGTAAATTTAGGGAGATAGAGCGTTCGTTCAACTAACTTTGTACATTTTTCCAGTTGAAATTGACTACGAGTTAAAAAAAATGAGTAGCAATTGGTACGTGAGTCTGTTGTTGTTCTAATGTTTTTTGGTGTTTACCTATTTTTGAATTATATAAACACACATTTTAATGGGTTTGGTTATGTACATTGTGTTTTGAAACGCTAAGTAGCTAAATTACTTCAAAACTAACAATTTTTGTAAAATACAATATTTCTATTTTTTATAAATAATTTACTCACCAACACTTTTTGAGCCAGAACGCAGAAATTAGAATAGATGGAACAAATAAGGCAAGTACAGTTGTCATGTAAACCCAGAATTGTACCAAATATACCATTATAAATGCTGTATAAATGCCGAGCCATGGTGGTGAATGGAATACGCTAACGTTCAAAACATAATTTTGACACGTAGTGCCAATAACGCAAAGTCCTGTTGAAAATACTATGGCAAAATATATGTATCCACGTTTTTTCTTTGATTGGCTAGCATTTAATTGCGAGCAATTTATGACTATTACACATTAGAAACTTACATAAGTTGAGCAACTCATGTGTATTAGTTTGATTTCTTAAAACATATTTACAAAAAATACCTCTATTAATTGAACAACTAAGCGTAAAAATGTTGTTTCCGAGATGCACCAACTCTTCGTGAAAATTGAGCAGAGTCAAGCGCGAAGCCATTGCGCCGACTGATGCAAGATTGACGAAAAGAAGGAAAGTTTGCTCGTAATGTCGATGTCCAGAAATATCCTAGTGGCGCAGAGGGAAAACAGGAGGCATTGCAGACATACTATAAGCATACCGTACATTTTTCTGAAATTTCTCCAACCTGGACGTGATTCGAGAATATTTGAGGTTGAAACCAAATTAATTTCCTGAAAACAAAACTTGCTCACTATCCCAAGAATGTGTTTATACACAACAAGTTTATTGCCGGTTAACATTTTAGAAATGGTATAAGTTTTTGATTTAATTTATTGAGAATGCGGAATTACTTAAGCAAATAATAACAAGGAAGCCATCTAATTAAAAATAAAATATTAGCTACCTTGTAATTACGGTATGCATTGTAACCTATCATTATGCAAATCTGTATTTATCGTGTTAGTGGATAAATACCCAATGGTCATTTGCTGACTATATTCTGTTATGATGCGTCTCACTATACTAACTTCTAAATAATTGAATTGATAATTCTGATATGATAAAAACAAAATTTCATTTCAAGAGTTACTATTAAAAAAAAGAAGGAAATTATCATTTTAATTGAGACATTTAAGTTTGAAAATGAAGGAGTTCATTATACGGTTGATATTATTCAGCTTCATTTCCACATGTATTAAACATGTACATATTTACGTATTGTTGGGGTGAGATGATTAGGATTGTTACAAAGTCTATAAGAGTCAAATAGTCAAAATAAGAATTTAAAAGTAGAATTTATGGAATATCGTGCCAATCCATTTACAATTGTCCATTAGTGCCTTTATTAAGACACCTTTATTTCCCTTGAAAATTACTCAAATGTCATTTTGAGCCTTCATTCTAAGTTTGTTGAAGAATTTCTTTAATCCTACTCATAATGTTGTCAGGGGTTGGCCTAGTGGTTACGAGCCTCATTCTCTCTCTACTAGCCAGCATGAAAACTGGGGTTCAAACCCCCTCAGCCACAAAAAAAATCTTCACTGTTGGCGTTGTCCTTAAAGGAATTACCTTGCGTTTGGCCTTGTGTATGTCCGTATCGCCGTGAATAGATTACACTAATATGAATATGGTATAGGATATGAAAATTACCCGATAGGTTTCCCAATGGTCCTTGTCAGAATTGAGAAGACTACCTTCACGGAACGGCGTTTATCATGACTACATTTAAAATGGCACTATAATCAATGGTCAATTGATACCAGAGTAGGTAAACCATACTCGTATGAAAGATTTTGAGGGTTCAAGAGTAGTAATTACGTCTACTAATGCATTTTTTTAATGTATTAAGGCTTACCATCATCTATTCTCATTTTCCACCGATTTTCGAACACGCCAAATTAAACGCACATTCACCAAATTCAGCCTCGATGAATTAGTCCCTTCTATTCTAAAACCCAATTCTGAAGTCTCCAGCATAACCTCATTATAAGTTGTATACAGATGTATAAGGAGATTTATATAAAGTTGCAATTTACTTGCTTTCGAAATGTAAAAGGAATAATCACACTTCTGCATTTTTTCTGCAAATCACACAATGGCTGTGCCTTTATACTTACCAAACTGTTGACAAATGAAGCGTAAAGAACGGAATTAAAGAAATACTTCAACCGCCCATCGATGCCAATCTCCAATAATCTCCAATTAATTAGTGGACATCAACAGTTTTGCTTGGGATTTCTTAAATCCTCCTGTGAAACTAAACATTACGTGCAAAGGGCCCAAGTTATAAAGGCAAAAAAATGTGTGAAAGTACTTGGCGTTGAAGCATTTGATAGATTACGCCCATTAAACATCTACGTCCAATTTTATGAAAGTAGGTTACTCCGCTTCCTTTTCAAAGAGTTTTTGCACAACCGGGATATACTCATCTAACGCCTTCTGAAGTTTCAGTTTTCATAACGATAAGCAACAAAATACATTAGATGAAAGTAAAGTTCGTCAAACAAATATTTACCTGAGATTCAACATACAATGCTTTCAATATATTTAATTATTGTCAATTATAACAAGGAATTTAGAAATTTTTATTTTTCGAAATACTATTAATGAGAATTGTTTTAACATTTTTATTGTTTGAAAGTATGGGTATTGAGTTATGTATTCACCGAACCTGGAATTACTCCAGGCGTTGAAGAAGTGGCATGTACAATGATACACTTAAGAAAATTTGACGGTACCACTTATATAGAGTTTAGTCTGAAACCTTCCCTGGTTCCATCCGTTCTTTAAGTGAAATATACTGCGCAAATTTACAGTCATTTTTGCAGGCATGGATGTTAGACAGACGGACGGATAGACTTATTAATGGATATAAACGGTATTGAAAAGGTTTCCTGCAAGGCATGGTTATATCGGTCATTATTTTGATAAATAATCAAAAAACAAACTATGTGGCAAAAAAATGTCAGTACGGATATAAAAAGACAAGCGAAGAACATTGAAATATATTAGAAAACTAAATAAAAGTTATTTCAATTTCAATATTTCACTAAATATTGCGTCCATTAAACTCCCAAAATGTTCAGGTCAAGAAATGGTATAAAAACCCTGGGATAGGTCAAGTGTAATTAGACTAAATCAACTTTTAAACTCTAATTCTATAGTACAATTTAGCTTCGGATATAATGTTAATGGAACCTTTAGACTTGTTTAGATTGCTTTCCTTTGTTAGTTTGCAAGTTTTAGACCTTGAGAATAAAAAGTTGGCAAATAGAGAATGACCGCACATTAGGACTTATAATGTAGGTATCTCGAAAGGATAGCATCTGTAAGATGCAAAGTAAGGCGTGGGGTCGAAACCTATCCACGAATGGAAGTATTTCTTTGAAGTCTCTGGAAATGTACCGAGAATTCCAAAAACAAGTCCCGCGAATGACAGAATATTTCCCAGGACATCCCAGAGGTTAATAAGTCCATTCACAGTGGATGCAAAACTCAGGTTGAAAATGTTGTCAAAGACGGAAAACCACAGAACGGAGTCGACAATCCAAGGGGGAATGACGAAGGGATCCGGCAAAAATTGATTGACAGTGACAATACTATTCAGGAGACCGGGTCCATACGCACTTAGCACTGTCTGGATATGCGTAACAATTGAGGCCGACAGCGTAAACTGCCCAATAAACGTTCCCAATCCGCCAACAACGTAGGCAATGACGCCAGTGTCCAGAAGGAGATTGTCCAGGCCCTTGCACTTTGGATTGATGAGGTGAAGAGGGACACCAAATAAGTCCCTGTAGGGCAGTCTTCTTCGTCTCGGCCGTTTTCTTTTTTGGTCGTGCTGCATTCCATCAATGGGTTTAGGTGAAGGAACAAGAAAACCTGTATCAAAATGACGAATTAAACATTTAGTCGTTGAAATAAGATCAGAGACCGTATATAACAATATAAACTGAAGTGTAAATTTACAGACAATTAAATTTTTTTACAACTTACTTAAAACTTAAATTTAAGACTCAAATCCTATGCTAAATGTCCTCGACACTTGTGTCGAGTTGTTCCTCATATGCCTACACAAATATGCCTAAATTGTAGTCCCAAAATACCAATTAAAACATCAACATAATACAAATTCATTTTTTTAACGGGGTATATACAAATAATTTTGTACATAATTCAAGTTTTCTGGATATGTTTCTATATACATAACACAATGTGTTGAATTTTTAAAAAAATATTTCAAAAAGTAACGAGCAACAACATTTTTTTGCTTTTCAAAACTAAATTGATTAATTCATCGTGATAATGCGTGGTTAAGGGGTCTAACCATGATTGCGTGTTTTTCCTTGTCAATATTGTTAATTAAGGGTTCATAAAAATTTTGTTGACTTTACAAACCAAATCAAATTTTCAAAACTTTTTTAATTTCATATAAATATAAAACCTAAAATAAATAATTTATATATAAATAGAAACATTTCAATATTTGAGCTTAATAATCTAAGCTAGAAAATCTAAGCACAATCATCAAGGAAACAATAATCGAAGCAAGCCATAAGTCTAAGCAAGGCAAAATCTAAGAGAACTAAGAATTTAGACAGAATAACACTATATGCAACATACCTGGAAATTAAATTTTGTCAATATTGAGTGAAACTAAAATCAACTTCTCACTTACATTAATTCAACTTTTTTAATTTTCAAGTTATACAATTAATTAATTATTTCAGTTAAAACAATTAATTCGTTTTTTCTCCAATCATTGCCACAAGGCGGCAGCGGGAGCTAGTATCATATCACACCATCCGAACATGTTTCTCAACATGAAATTATTAATGTTAAGATATTTTGGTGCCATTTTAGCTTATCTACCTAGCTATTTTAGCTTAGAAAATCTAGCTTATTAAACCATAGATTGCATAGTCCTTTATGTATTACTCACTAATATACCTAATTAAATGCAAATGCTGCTTAGATTTTGCGTAATATGGATTACTATAGCTTATTTAATTTTTCGTTGCTTGTATCTTAGAAAGAACTTGCACAAAATGAATTCTCCTTAATAATCACCGATTCCAAAACTGTACGTGTGTGCATGCGTAAGATCACATAGCACATAGCATTAAATAAATACGCCAATGCGAGTAAAGAGACATGGAGTCATAGATAAACTTTGATTCAAAAATCGTTGGAAATCGCTTGAAGCGTTACTTTATGTTATATAACTTAACCCATAATTGAAACTAATGACGAAAATTTGTATTCCGTTTTCCTTGGGAACCTAATTATTTAGCTAAATTCTAGTTAAATTTAAAAACGCAAGTTTCGAGCTCGCCGTTCTCCCTAATATGCAGATTATTGAATAACTAATATAATAAGTAATATATAAATAATAAATATAATTAATAATAAACCGGAAAATTACATAAATATATAACAAGTAGTAATATTATAGTAACATAATTATAGCTGAACACTCTGAATTTTTCCTACGGTGAATTAAATATTTTAGCTAGCATTACGACGGAAAAATTGAGTTTAGTAAAATAAAATAAAAAATCGTTTTTTTTATTTCTCCATATAGGCATATTAGTTGAATTAGAACCTCATAACATAAGAAACTAACCAAGTTGTGGATGTGTTTAGTTTCTGGTGAACAGCACACGCGTAAATATTGTAAAGAGTATATAATTTACGTACTTGGTTGCAGAGTTTGTAACGGATAGTGAACTTCGTTGTGCTGATGAGGCCACGGTGACTCTGGCGTTAGCTTCCAGGCCTCTGCCATTTCCAGCGAAAGTTGTAGTAAGCAAAATGTCGCCAATCCAGCCACCACACCACGACGAAACACCATTTTCTGAGTGACATTAACAACTGTGCGCATCAGCAATCAAGCTCAAATTCAAAAGAACTTACTCCCAGTTCCTACTCAGACTGAAGTCCAACGTGCTCTTGGAATAATGTTTATCCAATTGTGGAAATTCAGCCTCCTTTGCCACAATGAAGATGAGATTGACTCAAATCTGTATCACAGCAATCTGCTCTGTGCTTGACAATGATGATTGGGTCCAGAGACAATATTAGCCTTGATTGATCTATTCAAGCAAGGAAGACGATCTCAATTTGTGGCTTTTAGTTCTCACCATTTCTTCACAGTTTGACAAAAGGAGGAAATTGCACTATTCCTTATTAACGTTTTGATTAATGACATCAACTTGAACTGGGCAATTGCCTGCTTCCTTACAAAACACATTTCCATTAGAAACACTAATTTCATTTTCAATTTAAAGCTTGATTCAAATATCACTTAAGCTGAGTTCAATAAATCAGGCATTCAAGAGCACCATTTTAGGGAGAAGACTAAAAAAAAATTAAAATTGAGATCTGTGTTGAGAGTTACTTGCATTTAAATCAAATTATTTTTTCTGATTCAAGTAAACTAATAAAGACGCTTAATATAAAACCTAATAATCGTAGACTTAAAACAAGGTCGTGAATGAACAACATCTGTATTTCGAAATGAACAAAACCGTTCACGACTGGTTTCTATTATTTTTTAAACAAACAGAACCCGTTTCCAACTCCTTTCGGTCTCCATATTAGTTACTCTTTTAAGCATTGTAATTCAATTTGCTTAGTAGCAAATTTGTTTTGGCTTAAATAATAAAATGTTTGTTAATATTGGCTTTTTATGCCTTTTAAATATAGGTCACTAGAACAAACAATTGTTTAGTGAGGTCATGACAAGACCTAAGTTAAGTTAAGCTAAGATATATCTGGCGTAATTATTGAACGAATTACTTTTGATAAGGACCTATGTGTCGGAAAAAACAAAACAAAAACAAAATCGCACCGTACATTATAAAAACTGCCACTATACTAATATGTTAAAACGCTATTGCCATTCTCAAAAAAATATATAATAGAATACATAGAATTGATATTATATTTCAGTGTGTCTTTGACACCAGAAATTTGTTGATGCAGTAAAAATAGGGTGCATCAAGCCAGCGCCTCTTTTTCAGCACCGTCAAGCCAGCGCCTCGTTCCAGCGCCTCACTCCCATGTTAAGGTATAGCAAACCGTCAAGCCAGCGCCTCACCGCCTCACTATTTTTTCGAA
>VYYI01001475.1:0-19368 GCA_021029175.1 Bilobella aurantiaca
GAAACCGAAAATAGTGAAGCAGAATTGATTCAGATTAGCTTCACGTTTTCCGAAGCTGAATCCAAATCAAAAATCAAATAAGCTTGTAGCGATAAGTCCCTAATGCCAAGAGACTAAAAATCTGATTTGAATTTTGTACGACTCTGTTCAACGTTTGTTTTTAAACTTACGTGAAGTAATTAAGGTCAATACCGAAAGAATCATGCGCCGCTTCTTCAACTCCAAAAGAGTCATGCGCCGCGTTTTCAACTGCACTTGAGTCATTTAGATAACATTCGGTTTTAACCTGAGGAAGTGATACGATGGGAAGAAAATCTAAAAATTCAAATTAGTGTTTTTTAATAATTAGAAAACCAAAAAAAAACTATTTTTTTGGAAGCGCCGCATTGTCATCTAGCAATTTAAAATCTTGAAATTCATCCGTTCGCCCCTGTTCGCCAAATGTTGAAATTCGAAATTTAAATTTAGCCAATGACCACACGAGTAACTATTTCACCTACTTGCTGCTGCTCGAGATCGAAGATGGCTGGATCTGCTTGAGGTAGAATTACTTAACTGGGCTTTGACCTTTGACCTGGATGGTGCCATTGCGGCGAGGAGCTTTGATCTCAGTGCCAAGGACACCTTTCTCAACATCACCTCGATTTGAACCAGATCCTCCTTCAACCCAATCCAGTTTTCAAGCCAGTGGAGACACGTGAGGCAGAAGGTGAGGTCTCCCAACGGTAGGTTCCTTAGGTCACACGAGAGGTCAAAGGCCTCGGCGTAAGCTCTAAACAACCTAAATTTTTCAAATGCAGTAACCGTAGGAGCAGGTTGTAGCGGCGTTAGGGACTGGCAATTGAGACACGAAACGCTCGTCGCGGGTTCAAGCCCACCGTCCTTCACCTCCATTTAGTTGTGATCCAATTAGTTAATTGGAAATTACAGTTAAATTAATATTAATTGGAAATTACAACTTTATTTGTTTACATGTTCTGTTTGACAAACCAAAGTAAAACAATTCTTTCCCGGGCTCTCTTTTTGAATTTTGTAACATTTTCGGAGGCCCCACTAATCCACAGCATTCTATAAATATGGAAATTAGCGAAAAAAAAATTGAAGAAATTTTCCACCTTTCGAATACCTTATAAAAGCGTTATTTCTTTTATAGAAGTGTAAGTAGCCGAAGATGTAAATTTACTTGAATTTTTTCTCACTAATTTTTTATTGATGTACTTGCTCTCAAAGACCTTTTTCCTAAATACAATCGAAACCAAGAGGCCGAGGAGTTAGGGATCTCCGAAGAGAGCCTTTCTCTCCTTGGTCTCACAAAAATTTACCTGCGCTCATAAGCGCTCGAGATGGGCATCGTCCTTAATTTAAATCTTAAAATTCATCCTTGTCCTTCGGCGTGTGTTAGGCTACTTAATATTTCGAAATTTTAGTGTCTGGGCCGCTAATAGGTTACGTCTCAAAATCTTTCAGAGTTTCACTACGATTTAATTAATCTAACCTAACCTATTAATATTAGAAAAAAAAAACTGAAATTATCTCATCTGTGTTTGCCCATGTGAAAGAGAATTAGTGAAATATTTCAACTAAAATTAAATACTAGAATAGTGAATTGCAGGAAAGAGTTACTTCATTTGTTCATGTTCCTCCTAGCATCTGGGGAGATTTTTATTGCAAGCAAAACAAGCCCGTCCTGGGAATAAGGTTAAATTAAAAAAATGGTTGTTCCAGCGAATGGCAAATTACACATTGTTCAAATTCAAATTTTGTACCATCATAGTAAAGATGGTAAATAATCTAAATAAAATCTATTCAAATAAGTCTCATCTAATGTCAATGATTGCTGCGCTATTGTTGGTGCAGAAATCCGCTACACTGCGGAGCTTAGTTTGTTACTAATATAACAAGAATTTCTTTTGTCCCACGTTTTTGTGAAAAAAAAAGCACGACATTAAAAAATATTTTTGTTTAATAAATAAGTTTATTAAAAATACTCAATACTGGATAACTGTAACAATAACTCAAATGAAAAAATTAAAATAAAGTAATAGTGAATGATTCAGTAAACGACTAATTAACGACAAATTTACAAGAGCTTAGTTCTAAACATATATGTAAATATGTATATATAAAAGCTATATTACACTACACGGAACATTCCAATGGGCTGCTCTTGGTGAATCTAATTTGTTTCACACTGAACGCTAAGTTGTAGTGTTAGTTTCAGCCGAACCAAATCAACGCTCTTTTCAAACTCATTGCCAGGGTCAAGATATATTGCATATTGCTAAGTTGGTAAGAAAAAACAGAAGACTACACTCGACAATAAAAGATAAGTTGTACGTGTGTCACTGTTTATAACTTGATCAGAAGTGCTTAACTAAAATAATCGATTAATTGTTGGCAAGTTCTGAGTAACGGGTAAACTGAGCAATTTTAAGTCAGATTTAGTAATTCGAATTCAATTCTAGAATTAGCCAGCGGCATATGCCAAAACTCTAAAATAAAAGTATTTTTAAATTTCGTAAATTTTCGTTCCTAAATTATTAAATTTGCGTCTAAATTTCGTCGGTATGCGATAAGTTTGCGATTAAAACGTTTGAACATTATTATTTTAAAATATTGTTTGTCTTGCATCGCAGTTGGGTTAATTGTTATACTTACTCAAGTAACTAATACAATTTACATAGGATCATTCAATTTTCGAATTCCTATCATTGCTCGGAGGACAACGTTTGAAAAGCGGCTCGAAACTCAAGAATCAATTATCAGCAGACAGGTAAGACAATTATCGAATTGTAAATCTAATTGACAGCTAATTACTCTTCCATTTAACCAATCAGAATGGATACGGCGCTATAACAAGGGTAACTTTTCCGTATTTTTGGCTATCCCCATCCTACACCAATCTAAAGTTTACAATGAAAAAGCACTACGTCTTCTTTAATATAAGTTTTGCACCATTGACCAAATTGAATGTAATGCTTTTCCAATATTTTTAAAAGCTAATTACTAGTCTCACTAGCAGATGAAATTATCCAAAATTGCTAATCATTGACTGGCCTCGACCGAGGCTCTTCTAAAGCCAAGTAGAACTGTTGGGAACTAATCACCCACTAACTACAGGTAATACTAGCACTCTTCACCTACATTGACTGTATGGTTAATGAGAGGCAAATTACAAAAAGATACGCTTACATAATTGCTATCCTATTTACTGCCGACGTTGCGAGCTAAGGCTAACGATGCCAACCAGGATTCCTATTGTCACGACCACGATGGCAACGACCTCGTCGACACCGCATACGCGACCATAGGTTATGTAGTTAGTAGTCCACATATTTCCAGACATGTATCTGCATAGTTTTTAGTCCTTATCACTTCTGTCATTTGTTAGAGTTACGAGTCTAGTCGAGTTCGTCCTTGTAGGCACTACTATAAATAGTAGTGCAGTAGAGGGGAGTCCTGGTCAGTCTGGCGTTAGTCGTCTTTCCATTCTCATCAGGCCTATGGTCTAGTCGACTTTTGACCCACCTGGACCCGCCGTGACCTCACTTGATCTTGACATTGTACCCCTAGTCATAGCTACGTGCAAATAAAAGTTTATTTGCATCCGTTTGTCGTGTTGTCGTCCAGCACTCATTTCGCCAAGCAAGTTGTCGCGTCGGCTCCAACAGGAGGTGCCCGTGACACTATCTTCTAGGTACCACAAGGTATTTGTATTTTTTGGAACGTGTTGTCCAGATCCAAACGAATAAACTTAGAAAAAGCTACAATCAACCAACGATGATCGGAATTCAAACAACCCACTGTTTTTCAATTACAGAAATTTTGGAAAATGATTTTAAAAGTAGTGCTCTTTCGTCCGGGATCAGTGGCAAACCCAAATTCAATTTCAAAAGAAATGAAATTCAAGTGTTGATAAGCTCTCGAGAAATAAGAGTCCGACTGAAAAATCGCTTTTTGACGCTTGAATGTACAAACCGATGGGATGCGATTAACTCGTGACATTACGCTCAATTCACAAGTTTTTGGTGAAGAGTGACACATGCACTCAATAGTCACACACCGGGACTTTTATTTCAAGTCTTCGGTTATAGAAAGATTTTGTAACGTAATATAACTATCATCTATTAAAGGAATGGATAATGTTGCCGGTGTTAAGTGGAGAGTTGCATCATCACAGAATTTAAAAGCATCTCCCCTGAAGAGAGGGTTAAAAGACCCTGTTCCAGTTGGCGCAGACGAAGTAGACTTTAGCGTTTCACGTCTGGTTCTGATTCAGCTATCATAAGGCAAGTCTTGTTTTAGATTAAGACAACAAAGTGCCTAAAAAAACCTAAAAAAACAAAACTTTTGAACCGTTCCATAACAAGGCCATTGAAGTATTAAAAAACTATTAGTGATCAACAGGATCAAATTCAGGCATCGGATGTCCTCATATTTTCAGCCACTGCAAAACTTTAAGCAGCTAATCTTCAATTACGAAGATCAAGCGAAACAGCAGGATGCAGGCAATTGGGACGACGCTCACGTCACAACGTGATGCAGCTCCCGAATCAGCTGAGATTGTCGCATCTTAAATTATCGAAGCACGTGAATAAGTAGAAGAGACTTCAGACAAGCTTAGAAAGGTCGAGGAGATGCTAGAGGAAGCCCACAAAGAAAGTAATCGTCTATTTAAAAACAAATTTGAATTTTATTTCTTTTTTTTATGAATTTACATCTTAACTTTCAAAACCATCAACGCCGTGACCATCCCTCCAGTGCCATCGACTTTTACATCGTTCAACGAGTAAAGTAGTGTTAGTTACCATTCGACACGGCTGTGTGTCTTACTGCTATCAAATATATGTGTGTATTAAAAAAATTCAATTTGAGACAATTTGATAGCAAATTGCAGACTTTCTCTCATATCCTAGTATGAATGATTATAATAATAATCTATTAATTAATTAATCCTATAATTAACAAATTGATGCTTAAAAAAGCGTATAATTCAATCTTGCAATTAACTTTGCAAGAAGACGAGGAATTGAAGGTCATGCAGGTAAGGCTTTTTGTATTAAAAAAAATCCTACATGTTTATATTCAAATGTATTATATTTAGGAATTCAAATCAAATTACAAATTACATCTCCACGTTGACATCGTCAGATGCAAGTCTTCAGAGTATTCAAAACACCGTACAAGCAGTAACCGGGGACCACATCATCTGTGTGAAACATGTTTATTTTGTCAGGATTAATCAAATTACCGGATTAGAGGAAATTTATGTAAATTCCAAAGCTCGAAGAGAATCATTGAAAGGTAAGTAAACGTAGTCTACTTATTAAAATTCTCTTATTTTTTTTTTCATAATTCATGAGTAAGTGAATTAAGCTACCTGCGTCGGCCCAGACGCAGGTGAATCGCTCCAAGCGATTTTTGGTGGGCCTTGTCGAGGCCAGTATAGATACAATACCTCCACCTCTCGCTGCGCCCACTGACGCAGAGCTCATTCCAACTGGAATCGCAAGTAGGTAAAATAATAAAAACTTGTTGATGTATTTAAATGTTTTAGCAGCTCATACATCCACACCACTTTGTTTGTGTACTATGCAAATCCGATTTCCCCACCTGGATATCAGTTAGCAGCCATATCTGCTTCGATCTTTGAGCTTTGATATCGACTTTGATACAAAAGACGCTTCAACGCAGTTTAAAAAAAATACGAGTGCATCTGTAAAGCTTTAATGACAAATTCACTACAACGGTATATGAAGTATATAGAATCATGTTGGTCGGTCCAGAACGTGAATGTAAAACTCGAAAAACTGGAAATTCTCTCTACACTTTTGTACTTTTATAATCCAATTGGTTTTGAAATAAAACAATTTTTGTCGTACTCTTACGGCAGATTTTTTTAGACGTTTAAATTAGACAAGAGTGCGAAGTGGGATCTGTTCTCGAATAGCGTCAACTTCTGCGTCGGTGCAACCACGCCGTTTCGAAACCATTGAAGACAAAATGAAAAACAGGCCAATTAAGAGAAGTACGCCTGGGTCCAAATAGCATAGACAAATAAGTCATATATTTTGAATTTAAATAATTTTTTTACTAATCACAATTAACTTAATATTGATTTCCAGCCGCTTCTATTATTGGGAGCGTTGACGCCTCCTCCGATGGCCACGTCAGTTCCGCCGTAGTGCTTTAAGTAGAAGTAATCATGTCACGGGATGGTATGCACTGGGTTCACTTGAAATACCGAGTTCTTCACTGACCCATTCAATGCACAAAACGAATTCCCGAGTCTGCGCGGGTTGTCTCGATACACGTAAAGGGAGCAACCACGCTAGACACACATAAGACAGTTCCAAGTGGGCGTACATAAGACTAAATAGTAACCCATTTGTCAAATATTATATTGATTAGCAAAATACTTTTTGCGATTAATTTAAAATCTCCCATTATGCCAATACAAGTTAAAAAATATTATTGTAAAGCGACTGGTTGGGAGGTGACTGAAATAGGACTAGAGACAGAAAGAACAAGACAAAGACGAAAGAAATTAGATTTAAATGTTTCATTAAGATCAGATTCAATCGCAATGAGATCATTGGTTTCGATTGAACCAATGTGTAAATAAGCACTGCATACTGTCACACTTTAATGAAAACTTTGTCGAACGAAAATATGCCTACTTTCACTACAATTTTGCTAAATCTAAAATTATTCTGGTCAGGATAATTGTCCCAATTTTGATTTACACACTATATGAGATGACAATGGTAACTTCCAATCAAATAAAATAAAGTTCATAAAATTATACAATTCCACTTTTTATATTTAAATTTATGAAAACTTAAATTTATATAAAATTCGATCCATTTATAATAATTTCAGCAATGAAAGTTTGCGATAAAAAGATAATAGTATGACGACCCCTACAATTTTGGCAATCATTTTTGGAGAACTTCAAATTATTCTACAGCATATTAGATATGCCCTAATGAACATTGGTGATTCTGTTAAAAATGTGATCCCTATTTACAAGTACCCCGAAAGTGATCTGACTGAGCCTAGACAGCTCTCGTTTTGGCAGCACGAAGACACGTGGTACTCGGAAATAAATGTGCTTTCGGTTCCAATTTACTAATGTCCGCAGGGACCGCTACTTTTTCTACATTAAAGTCCCGTGAGATAACTCAAAGTTCGAGGGATATTTTGGATAGAAAAATTTTACAAATTAAAACATGGAAACATGGAACATGGAAGAAATAAAGTGTTTTTGTGTTTCACATTGTTTTATTCATTGCGCAAGCCCGAAACTGCAAATATGCCTTACGGACCTCCAAGGCTTCCTGAAGACCATGGACAATATCACAGCAAAATTGGATATCGCAGGTCTTTAACTTTATTCAAAATTGTGGTGGTTGGAGTATACTTACATTTTAACATTTGCAACAAATATTTACAACACCTCTATTTTAATTGGATGAAATTTGACAACGAGAGTTAATTTATTAAGAATTCGATTCAACTTACAATTTCAATAGAAATTTTAGTTTCGTTGATAAATGAAAATAGAAATACAAGCTGCTGGAAATTATGAAGATTTTAAAGAAATTGCAGAATGGTTTTATTTCAAACAAAATTTTATTAAATCTTGTCGAAGCTTCCAGTAGCAGAAATTTCTCGCCATATGCTAAAAACAAACATGCTTGGAATAGTACTTCAATATATAATTCAGAATATTATCTTACGTAAAACCAAATGTCAGAATGAAGTATGTTGAATTAGATGTATAGTCAAACGATTAAAATTTATATTTTCGCAACTGCGGCGTTTTATTGTTAATGTTATTTAGTATCAAGCAAAATACAGTTTAATTTCTAAATAAAAAAAAACTTTTGCCTATTCCTGTACGTCCAGGTGTGCACAGGTAAGGTAATTCTAGGGATTTAAAAAGTACACGTGAAAGGGAAAGTAAGCACGGTTTCACTCTTTTTAAAAAATTGTGTTTTGTTTTTGTATTAGTGAAAAATCATGGTAAGTATTTTGTTGGTTTTTATTTTTATTTAGTTTGTTTTTAAAGTAATCTCTTTACCTTGATCTTTTCTCTTTTAGAGATCAATTCTGTCTGTGCTTGTGATGTGTGTGATGGGGGTCAATGGGCGAGGTTATCCTCGTGAATGTCGAGGGTCGTGGGGTAAATCCCATGTTTGGAGGGTCATTGTGTCTTTTCCCGGTATCAAAATGGCACCGGGATATGCTACGCTGCAGGAACGAGGCCAAATTAAAGGTTAAGTTTACCTGGATGCCACCCAGACCTCCATAATCTCCAAGATCAACGATCAGGTCGAGCCAGAACGGGAAACGTGGCATACGTTGGCTTCTCTTGTTTGGATGGGTAATTAATTATTAAGTAATTTTTTAACTATTTATTGTTAAATTAAGTAAATAGTCACGCCCAAGAAGTCGACGACCCCTTGGACGCGACAGTAGGTTACATAGTTAGTTAGTCACATTATTTGCAGACGTGTGTCTGCCGTAGTTTAGTCCTTATCCGTTGTTTGTCAGTCGTAGTTCATTGGTCTGTTCGACCTTGTCTTTGTGACCACTGCTATAAATAGCAGTGGCCGTGTAGTTAGTGGTGGTGATTGGTGATTTGGTCAGTCGTCAGTCGTCAGTCGTCCGTTGCCTAGTACAGACTTCTGGCCCATGGCCACGTCACGCGTTGCCCCATCTTGACCTTTGCCGACCCCACCCTAGTCATAGCTCTTGCAAATAAACAATTATTTGCATTCGCCATTCGTCGTTTGTCCTCGTCCACTTATTGCCAAGCAAGTTGTCACGTCGGCTCCGCCAATTGAGCGCACCACCCACAGCACAGTCGACCCCACCGAGAGTTCACGGTGGCACAGGAGGTGCCCGTTACAAGTAAGTGCGGCGTTACTTTTACCGTTGCCCCTCTACGACGATCAGCCGGAAGACAACCTTGGCCCATGACCTCCGACGACCTTTGGTGGCAAGACGGCGGACGATCGCCACCTCAAGGACACTGACCCTTCGTTCGACCACCTCGAAGGCTCTACCCTACCGAAGCACCTCGAAGGCTCCACCGCTCACAGTCGAAACGACCATGCAAACGATCCTACTGAACACGCTCAACGTCTAGCAGCCACAACGCCGACAGTCGACACGACCACGCCCTCGTCAAGTCACCCGCCAGCTCAGCTCATTGACCACGACGCTCACAGTCGGACCAACGGCGCCATACGGACCACGCCACCCAGTCAACAGGACGACGCTGAAGGACACCGCCGATCAACATGGTGCTGCTTCACCTTCAGGACGATGACCACCGGCTCAACGACCCCGGAACCCTCACCTCAACAGATCAGCCGACACGAACACGACCACGACACGCTCTTCCCATTGCCCTTCGTAACCGTCTAACACAGCACAGTGTGCAATGTTATGCACTGCCCCGCCGAACCCACCGGAAGTGGAGGAACATGACGATTGACCGCAGCCTTCCCAGTCGACCGGTCCACGAGGTGCATCGCTCAAGCCGCCAGCACATTGCCCCACCGTCCATCATCCCCCTCGCACAAGCCGTCACAGCCACTGCTGCCCCACCGTAACCACGTCTACAGACCAAGGAGACACGGCCCATCGCTGACATACCAAAGCCATCACTTGCCCACCGTCGACACATCCCTGGATCAAGCCGCCGGCGAGACGTCCAACGATCAGCACTCCCACTACATCGATTAAGGACCACTGTTCAACACTGCCCCACCGACGAAGACAACCACTGCCGAAGACGACCACTGCCGAAGAGGACCAACCCCAGTAGAGCCACCCAACAAAATCAGCACTCCCCACCACCCAATGCCCACGCCGTCACCTGCCCTACCGAAATGAAGAAGACGAAGAAGCCGTGCCCAGGATTTCGTCGCATTGCTCCGGTCCCTCCAGCATCCGAACTCGAGCAGTTTTACCCGCTGGACACTGTCGAGCCCCGCTGGAACCTGCAGCCACCGCTCTTCGCCGCAATGATTCCAAGATTCAAGATCAACCCCGCCGAACATCGCCGAAGACGACGCCCGTCAACCCCCGCCGAGGAGAACCATTGGCTCAACCGAAATAGACGTCGAAGGAAGCCGTGCCCAGGATACCGCCGCCAGCTCCAGCAACAGTGCCCCGAACTCAAGCAGTCTCTCCCACTACCGCTGAACAGCTCCGCCGGATCCGGTTGTCACCGCACTTTGCCGCCAGTATCCCAGATCAAACCTTCGAACGTAAACGCAAAACGAACCTACTGATGACCCACCGATGCTCAGAACACGACTATTTGTCCACCGACTGCCGAAAATCACCCTGCCGAAGATGACCACTGAAAAAAAAAATTGAGCGCTGATGTTGACCAAACCCCTGAATGCGACGACCATTTCCCCGCCAAAGATGATCATTTGGACAACCGACGATCAATCCCAAAGGATTGCCACGACGAAAATGAACCGCCGCTGTGGCCAAACGAGAACCATCCTGCCGAAGAAGACCAATCGCCACGGAGATGACCACCCACCACAGATGACCATTTGCCCTACCGCCGACGAACGAGCCCGAGGATAATGTTCCCAGTTGACGAGACCAGGAGACCGATGACCACCGGCCAAAGATGACCAAACCCAGTAGACAATGACCCTTCGTAAATTTGACGATGCCAGGATGCCGATGACCCCGGAGACGACCGCCGAACTCGCCCACCGGACCGTGATGCCGACCAGAGCCATGTCGATCACGCCGCCGACGATCAGAAGGTCCCTGACCTTCTCGCTCTGAGACCCGCTCTGCCACTAGCAGCTCGCTAAATGGCCCCTCCGGAGTTATTCAACAAAAACTATGAGGCTATTTACAGAAAATTTTGATTGTATTAGTGTGAGGAGACGTGGATGTGTAGACTTAGCTGGGCCTATTACGTTGTATGGAAATTGAAGTTATTGTTAAAAAAACTACCGAGAGTGCGAACAGTGGTCAGTATTGTTTGCTGGTATTCCCGTCTGCCATGTTTTCATCGCTTCCAATCAATTAGCATAATTGAATTAATAAGCATCATATACTATTGGCAGTCTCCACAAGAAAATTTTAACATATTTCACATGAAAAGAAATTTTTTTCAGGACAATAATATTTATGAAGAATTATATTATCCAATCTTGTATTGTAGATACTCTTGTCATCATGGTGAGAGACTGGGAACTTGAAGTGATGAAAAGAAAGGAAACTGGTGTCGAGTATGAGCAAAGAGATATTTCAGTTACTGATACTTCAAAAGCCACCGTATAAAAATGCAAATTCATTAGTAATTATGTACTACAAGAAAATATAACCAACGGTTTGATTATAGATGCTAATGACGTTATGGGGCGAAGAAGCAAAGGAATTTGGGTATGTGGAATTTGGTCCTTTACTCATAAGTCTACAGCGACTACACAAACTTTTCAAGATACAGTATCTTTGAATTGTTCATTTGGAACACTGCTCTGGGTAAAATCTTGAATTTTCTATTTAAACGTAATCTCAGTATAAAATAGTTTGTCATTTTAGGGCAATCCCGCTGTTGAGGAGCAAAAAGTTTTGCAGGAAAGAGAACTTGCTTAAGCGTGATGAGACTTAAGCGTATATACAACAACCAATTGTTGTTTCAAGCCATGAACGCCTTCGCGAATGACCGCCAAAGGGGAGAGCTGACACACCAAATATCACTGATGACCGCCGAAAAATTCTACTTCTCCTTAATATACCCCCTTCTTTTTGTTATTGCATTCTCCATCATAGTACATACAATACTTCGTGCCAAGGATGAAATTGCCCACTATGTCAAAATCAAGAAGGATAGAGTCATTGCTGACTACAACAGGGAAGCCAAGTTACGTACCATTTCGGCCAGGGTTTAGGATAGGATCAAGGCCGGTTTAAGCCGACCAGCACATTAAGAAAAGTTATAAAACTAGGTTATAAATACTAACATTCAAATCAATCAATATCAGAATAGTTCTCCTTAGTAATATGCAAATTTATTCAATAATTCAATTGGCAAGGGTCCCATGGGCTCCGTGCCCGTAGGGGGCCATTAACCCAAATAAATAAATAAAATATAGTACAATGAGGTTGACATTAAGGACTGACTCATAGAGTTGAATTGGCCTCTGAGCAATTTATTCGTCTGCTTTAGTTTAGATACTCGCTTGAGTCAATTCATCCGGAACTAAGGTGCTGGTCAATTAGTATACATTTAATTTATTTGATTTTATTTGCAAACGCCTTTATTAGCTTTTAAGGAAGAAGCTATTTGTCACCTCTGCATTGGGTTGCCAGTATTTCTGGACTTTGAGCTCCTTTGCTTTCCTGCATATGCTTTTTACAAATAGGGGCAAAGAAATCGAAAACGTGAAGAACTACGAAATGAGAAAATTGATTGAAAAATTAATTCTGCCTCCAATTTCAATCATTACTAAGCAGCTAGCGTTTAGTAATTCTAAAATTTATGGACCATTTGATCCCAGACTTCCAGAATCCCACATTATGGGATTTGACATTACAGGTGCTATTTGAGAGGAATGTCCCTTCCCTTGCCCATTGGGGGATGCTCTTTTCTTCCTTCCCAGGAAATGTCTCACTTTGATCCAGTATCAGAGCCAGGTTTTGTCTATATTTTTCAAGTGACACTGGATTTAGCTCCGCAGCGTAATTTTGAATTAGATGAGCTACCGCTGCTCAACGAAAAATACAATTTCGAAAATCAAAGCAGAGATGGGGCGGAAGAGTGTGCAAAAATATTACAGTGAATAGAACTTTCAGCACTTTGTGCCGAAATCAGGAAAAAGTGTACCACTACAAGTCAATAAAGTTGATGATGTATGGCCATCCCCAGGCCCTTCCTAGTTTAGCCCCCTCACAGCCTGTGGCCTCAGACTCTCTGCAGCAAGAAACAAGAAAAAAACGAAAAACACAAAACCTTGCTTTGACATTGTCCAGTGGGAAGTCAAAAAAGAAAAAGTGTCCACACTGTCATACTACATATAGCACGGAGTGCATCATTTCGGAAGAATACACGGAAGCGCCAATTCCGCCTGCAACAAATGGAAAAAAAGCGTTCAACCGTAGGGATGCCCTTGCCGTTCACTTGAGGGCGATTCACTGTCAGCGGCCTCGGAACACCAATTAAACTTTTCTTTCAGATATTTTTTTTTACAAAACATTGTCTAGAATTAAGTTTTATGTTAAGTTTTATTTAGCTGACTATTAAACTTTTAATAAAAGCAAGCTGGACTGAAATAACGAGAAGTTAACACTATTTTTTCTAACGTGACATTAAATAAATTAGGGCAGACGTGTCGAGTGTTTGTAATGAGGCGGCATAGATGAGTCATGTATATGTAGCCAGACGTTACGAAATCATTTATTCAAGTGCTTACCATTGCAATGGCAAATGGATGATCCATGTGTTCATGGCCAGGCAGTGGCATACGGATGATCCATCTTCAATGCTTACCCTTGCCATGGCAAATGAATGAACCATCTATGCCTTGTTTGGTTCTGGCCCAAACTTTGCACAACAGTACGGCTACTCATACAAAGATGTTTTAGTAATCAATTACTCTTTCAAGCAATGAATGCTTTCACCAACGATAAACAACATGATAACAAAAAGCCATTATGAACTCCGACCTTGAAAGAAAATTTTTATTTCACGCTAATCTGCTCCATGTTGGCTACCAGCACTATCTGCATGCTCATACTAACATCGCTCAAGGAAAATCAATGAGGAAATCTTGGAATACTTGAAGAAGAAGCAGCGGGAGGTTACGGACTTTACCAGGGACTCAAAACTGAAGACCATAGCAGCAGCGGCCTCCAGAGATTAAAACTGTGAAGAAGCAAGCAAGGAACTCAGCAGTTTACAGTGTCGTCGGATCAGTTTAGATTAGATGTCAGAGCATTTCTCACCAACACGACCGAGAAAACATTTCTCGATATTTCCAGATCGATTACCAAGGATCTAAGCGCGGTGCAATTTTTTTTGCAGAACAGCGAGGTTTGGGATGGCGTCAATTGGCTCAACAATTACGTATTAAGTATTACGGCTGAACAACTTCCTTTCTTCATGAGCAGTTGGCTGTTGCCAATAACTCATTCTACGCGTACATGATCCCTCAAAACTGGAACGAGTCTTACTTTTTAGCGCAACACATTTTATTTATATCTAAGGCAGGAAGATAAGTCGTCGTGGATTGTGCATTTAATCAGTACGGGTGCAACGACGTTGACGTGCCTGTAATTAGGTACTATATTAACGGAAAATATATTTCCGATGAACTCAGCCATACGAACTCCAGTGTTGGTAAGTACTTCTGAATTATTTTTAACTAACCTGTAGATTTTACTCACGATACATTTTATTTCATTTTAGCACACTTAATCGAAGAAGAGACACTTCTGCGCGGTGAAACGGCAACACTAAAAGCACTAACTAATGAACTATTTAACAATTTCACACGTCTGCAACATATTCCGCAATAATTGGTGAGTGGATTTTGCTATCATTAACTTCACTTAGTAGTTGCATTTGAATTGTATAGGATTTTAAAGTGGAGTATGACCTACACACGAGATGTCTCTTTGCCGGTAAAGCAGAACTAACGTTTCATTCTGAAAACGAGAAAGGTAAAAGTAGTTAAAAATATATAGCATGTTTTTTTAATGTTGGAAGTATATTTACAATTTGCAGAAAATGTTGTACTGAACCCTCGAGATATGTTGCAAGGACTTAAAAAAGAACAAATTCGACAGGCTGACAGTGAAAGTCACCCCTCCGGCTAAATGTGTTGTTTTATGTAAACTCCATTTTTGCGAAGGGAAAGGAGAGAACGTATTCCTTAGAGACAATAACGGGAAATCGTTTTAATTTGACCTTACACGAACAAGATCTAATATTGTCAAATCCGTCAGTTTATGTGTTTAACGAAATTGAGGACTGTAGTGTACAAATCCAGTTGTAAAGTAGATGCAGTGAAGTAGAGAATTTTCAGGGAAACAAGATAGTAATTAAATAGTAGCTTATAAAACCTTAGCTGAGGTTATTTTACCTTATGGTTACATTGACACAAAACGGTAGAAATTTATAGTTATGAAATCAATGTTTTTGTGAAATAAATGCTTTAAGTGCCCTTAGTGGTCTGCAGAAGCGATGATTTACGCTAAAAAATGTTTTCGATGAAATTGTTTTTTTAATATGTTCATTTGATTAGGCAAAAGTCCAATTCTTGTGAAATATAAGCCTAAGGGGCCTTAAGCGGCTTCAGAAGGGATGATTTACGGTAACAGTTGCAAATATCTATGGTGGTAATGCTCTATTATTGAGCAATGCTGATTTTATTTATCCATATAGGTTTAGAATATAAGCCGAGGTGCCCTAAGTTGAACTGAGTATGCGGTAACAAGGGTAAGAGATTCATTGGATGGGTGCTTTTATTTGCTTTTATTCGCAATAACAAAAGGCAAAGTCCTAATTTGAATAATAGGCAGTCTTTTTTTGAATAAAAGGCAAAGTCTATTTTGATTAATTACAATTAATAAAGCTCAAGGAAAATCACTTAATTTTGTAGGAATTTACCTTCCTATGCCTGTATTTAGCCATGGACGGCTTTGTTGCTTTTTCGCGAAGTACAAAGTAGAAAGCGAATGTCCGGGTGAAGATGTTAGAATTTTCAATGCAAGGAAAACTTATTCCTGGCCTTGGCAAATGGTTCACCTCTAACATTGTTCATAGAGAAATTTATTTATTTATTAAACTCAATCTAATAGATTTTAGTAGCTTTAGCTACTAAAGACAGACTCCTAGCCTCGGATTACGGACCAAACAATTTCGCACGGGCAGGGCCTTGGGGGCAATTCCCAAGTGCGCTCATAATAATAATTATGAGCAATTATAATAATAAATTAAAATGACTTATCTCCACAAACAGGGATCTATGGAAGGTGAATTAGTCATTTATAGTGATTGCATTTGTAATACCGGAAGGGCTAGCGCGGCAGGCGCCCCGCCCCGTAGGGGCAGTGGCGTGCTAGTTTTGTCAAATACAAATGAGCGCCACCAACAACAGCCCAGAACAGAATAATGTAAATTTTAAATAATGTAATCTAAACGCTTAATTACAATAAAATGCTGCCTTTGGAAACTGCACGAAACAATTTGCACTTCTTTTTCTGCAGGAAAAGATGCAGAGGCGCTCTGAGCCATGACTAATGGTCATGACATGGTCATTGACCATATCACACTTTTTCTGGCGTGGACTCAGGCCTCTGGCGTATGCTTGGTTTTGCCGTAGGCGCAAGACTCGGAAAGCTCACTGACCTTTTCGGTGTGGTAGACTTCGATGCAATTCCTCATTTCGGTGATTCTATAGAAGCCTTTGCCGCAGAACTCGCATGGGTGGCGCACCAGTTTCTCGTGCGCGTGATGTGTGCTGCGTCATGTAACTGTCGCCGCCCTCCTCACACGTAAAGTCACGTACGACAGTGACCGAAGTACTAAAAAAATGAGAACCTCTTTTCAATTTTCAACTTAGGAATTAAAAAGTGACGAAAAAAACCTGAAAAAAAACCAAGAGCAACACGGACTCGAACCTTCCACCATACTGTCTTAACTCGAAACTTTCACCAAGAGGCTAAGGACCAAGTTTTACTTCCGTCCTACCTCTCTTACATTAAAGTAAAATCCTCTTGCCCCAGGATGGGCTAATTTGGCTACAAAACGTATTTTTGTTTTGAGTAAAATACGGAATTGTAATACAACATGCACTGTTACCTTTTACAATTGAAATCGTATCCGGAAACCTCACAGGTAAACGTTTTGGAATTGTGAAATAATTAAAAGCGTTTCATAAGAACAAGTAAAATTTAAAACAACTTGTTTGAACGAAGTACAGCGAAACACGTTCTGCTCAACAGAATTTTTTAAACTTACGTGATGTAATTGAGGTAAATCCCGAAAGAGTCATGTGCCGCTTCTTCGATTCCAAAAGTGTCATGCGCCACTTCTTCAATTCTAAACGCGTCACACCTTTTCACTGCGTTCGTGTAATTTTGATGACATTCAGTTTTAAACAGAAGTCATACGATGGGAAGAAAATCTTTAAAAAAAAAATTAAATTAGTGTTTTGAAATCAACAAAAACGAAACATTTTGTACAAAGTACCACATGGTCATCTGCCAAATTTTCTTTTCGAATTTCATCATCTCGACTGCCACAACCATTTTACTATGCTGATACGAAACTCCTAGAGAACGAAAATGTTACATATACAATTTTATATTAACAGATGACCACAAGGATAATTGTTTCACACATCTAACTTGCTGCTGCTCGAGGTCGATTTGACCTTTCGGTAGTGCGAAGGACAACTTTTTAAAGCCACCTCGACTCGAACCAGCTCCTCTTTCAACCCCATCCAATCCTCTAGCCGGCCGAGACATGCGCCGCAGAAAGTGATGACTCGCAACGGTAGGTTCTTGAGGTCACACTAGAAGTCAAAGACCTCAGTGTAGGATCTAAACATTTTGAACTTCTCAAAAGCACTGGTTATGATGTGGCGTTGGGATTTGGCAAATGAGACACGAGACGCTCATCGTGGGTTCAATCCCACCCTTCTTCATTTTCAATTTGTTGACTAATTAACTTAAACTCAATTAAACTAGTTTAGATGTCAGCTTTACAATGCCTTTAAAAGCTGTTTTTCCGTTTACAAAATGAAACCAAAATATTTGTGATTTCGCCCCGGGCAACATCTTTTTTACCTTTGAAGAAGTTTGGGTCTGCACTAATCCTCAGACCTCTTGAACTTATTCCTATTTTAATTGCATATGCAGCTAGTGCACACAAGCTGTCAATAATAATTATTATTAGTAATTATTACTATAAAACTTAATTTTAACCTTTAACACCTTAGGAGAAATAACTTTAAAATGAACAAGTTTAGTTTTTATGTTTAATGTTTAGAAGTTGTTTACAAATAAAGTTTAGTTTGTTTAAAAACCTCAAAGCATCTGTATCTGTCTAGCATCAAATTTCTATTGAAAAAGTAAAGGTAAAAAAAATTGCTTCTGAATAATTCTATCTTCATCGCTTGTATCAATGTTAGGAAAATATTAATGGACGGAAATTTCTTCACAAGCCCTTTTTTTAACCAGGAAGAGATGTAGAGGCGTTCTGAGCCTTGACCACGTTACAATTTTTCAAGTGTCGGCTCAAGCCTCGGACGAGTGTGAAGGTTCGCCCGCAGGCGCAGGCCTCGGGAGGCTCAACGACATTTTTTGTGTGGTATGTGTTCACGTGCTTCTGGACTTCCTTGTCGCCGTAGAAGCCTTTGCCGCAGAACTCGCAAGCGTGACGCACTACCTTCTCGTGAACGCGTAGTTTGTGCTGCGTGAGGCTACGCGCCGTCTTGACATTGAGGCCGCACTCATCACACGTAAAGTTACGCACGTCTGAGTGGGTCGCGCGATGCTCTTCCATAGTACTGCACAAAAAGATAGAATGCTGTAAAACATATCCATAAAGAAACGAACCTAAACGAAAAAGTGATAATAAAAAGAAAAAAAAATGGCAGGTGGATTCGAACCCTCGACACTGCCCTAATTCGAAACTTAAACCAGCAGCGTAAAAAGATTAAATAGTATGCAATCTGCTTGTTACCATTTAGCCTTGAAATCTTTTCCGCAAACGTCACAGGTAAAGGTCTGAGTATGATAACCTAAAATTAAAATGAGAATTAGGTTAATTAATTTAATGATGTTAACTAGTTAGGTAACTCAATAAGGTAAATTAATTAAGGTAATTAAAATTGATTAATTCTCCCGCTACTCACGTGGTAGGTTCAAGTGACTGAACCGAACGTGATTGAAGAGACTAGTCTTCAGGGGACGGGTTTCACCGCATGCGCCGCAAATCCAAGACCCGTTTTCGAGTTGCTCGAGTTCGATTCCCCCCAGGAGCGTTTTTTTATCACTCACTTTGATCCGGATTTGCTGCAAATGCTGTCGAATCGTTGGAGGCCCGAAGAAAACTTTCTTGCGGTGTACGCACCTGATGTGACACGTGACATTTGACTTTACTTTGTAGCAAATCGATTGGTCACCGCACTTTCCGCATTTCCATCCATTGGCGCCAGCGCTAATTACTTCGATGTCATCCACCCACTCCCTCCCGTCTGCACCCCTCCGCACCCGACCCTCCTTCCGCTCCATTTTTTTATGCCTGGACTTGACCTCTTGACCTTTACATTTTCTGACTTTGACCATTTCATTTCTATATTTTCG
>VYYI01001476.1:0-19368 GCA_021029175.1 Bilobella aurantiaca
TTTCTGGGCGGATCGAGATACCCAGGCACACATAAATGTATGCCTATGGTAAGATTCGATCTCCGGCACCTAGAGGAGAGAGACTGATGCTCTAACCTCTCGGGCAACTCCGATCCCATAAAATGGGACAAGGACAATGCTACGTGGTCACTTTTTTTTTGGTCGAGTGCTGTGGAAATGAAATAGAGAAGCTCCAGCCCACAAGGTTATGAACAATTACTAAAAAAAAATTATGGTACACAAACACACGGAAAGGAGTCCTAATTTTTTTGTGTAAGATCAATGCGTCATTTACCACCTCGTAAGGGTTCTTGGAAGGTGTCTTGAGACTCCTACATGTTTACACGCAGAGCCATAACTTCTTATGTTTGGTCAACAAACAGTGTTAGTATTGATTAGGTTACGTATTTGCATAGACATTTATGATACTTCCAGGTTGGTTTTTTTTTACCGTAAAGTCTCGAGTCGGGGTCCCGATATCGAAAGATTACTTTTTCCGAGAAGGGAGTTTCCGAGAGATTTGCATTTTCCGATAAAGTCTCTTTCACAAGAGCGGAGCTCATTTGGTCAGTGAAAGTTGGAATTTATTGACAAATCAAGGAGTCTATTCGAAAGAAAGCGAATCCGTTGCTGGACACCGTGTGCATGCGGATTCGAACAAAAGCTTCTCCGCCCTTTGGATCGAACGTTCTGCGATGTGCTGTTTGCCAGAAAGCTTATGTAGCGCACGGTATAATCCTCGTAGGGCTCCTCCGGCCCTTAATGGCAAAAACTGCGGCAAGACTTTTCTCCAAACTTTCATCGATTCCTTTTTCTCCTTGTCTACCTCCCAGAGCAGGTAGACACCCAATTACCAAATTCTATGAGCCTAACACACGTCGAAAAACTTACGGAAACTCCTTAGCCTCCCTCCATTGTCAAATATTTTAATTTTTAATTCCAAAGGGCCTCCAGGAAGGCCCTTGGAGGGCTCCTGCTTCCTTTCTCCTGACTGACTGACAGTCTATTTGAAACTTTGAGGTGCTCTAATTTCGGGGTAAGAGCAGTTTATAGGTAAATTGGCAGTTTTGTTGAGGTGGACGGGATTGTCACTCCATTTTGAGGAGAATGAAGGGGGTTGAGGAGCGCTGCTTAAGCGTCGTTTGTGCTTTTGAAGCTGTCAGAAGCGCCATGATAAGTTGAAGAATAAGTTGGATGTGTCAAGGGGAATGTTGTGGTTGTTTGTAGACTAGGTTAAGCCAAAAAGACCACTTTCAACCGGCATCAATCATGAAAGTCAGAGTCATTTGCTACCATTTCACATCGTTTCGTCTAGTCTAGTAACAAGCTTTCGTCCTCCCACGCCTCTTTAAGCTTTATTTCCAATTAGTTTACTTTGTAATTCGATACTTAAGCTACTGCCACTTGAATTCAATACTGCTCTCGAGAGAGTTTCATTCAAGGAAAAACAAATAATGTTCCGGATTGATATCCGCTTCAAGTTATCTTCAATTTTACTACATAGAAAATTTTGAGTAAGTTTGTGAGAGTGATACTGTTCTTACTTCCAAATCAAACTTGTAAAACAGCAGTTGCGAGTTGCAACTAACAGTAATGTTGAAATAGATCACTTAGTTTAGGGTATCGAGTTGGCAATGTGAGATGTGCTCGCTGTTTAGTAAACTTTTTCAAACTTTCTCTATCACTTTAATTTAAACTGTATTTCAAATATTGAATTTTATATTTGCTCTGCCTAAATTTTTTCAATTTCCCAGCCTCGCAATTGGTTTACCTTTTATTCAATCATGAGAAATTCTCTAAAACCGGGTTTCATGAATCACTGAATCGAGAAAATGTTTTTCCTTTGCTTTTCGGAAAAGAGAAAGTTGGGAAAAAAGTTTTGTAAAAACATAAAAAGAATGGCTCATCATGAATTCTGTTTGGGTTTTGCGAAATGTAAGGTAAATACATTTCCATTTTATAATGTACTCTGAGTCCCTTTAGTTTATACCTTCTTTCCAGTTATGCTCATCATTAAATTCAAATTGAGCGCTTTCTCCGTCGCCCTTCTCCACAACTTTCTCCGAAAAGAAAGAGAGGATTCCGTGATCATTTTCCCAAGCATGACTCGCGGTATAATGTGGCGTAATGAAGGAGGGGAGCTGATAAGCGTATGATTCTCATTATGGTGCTGCTGAGGCAGACAGCGCTAGGCCTCCTTTGGCATCTTCTTCGCACTGGAGAAAGCAGCGTGTTGAAAATTGAATTCTGGACTCTTCCTGGCTTCTTGTAATTCAGTTCCAGGACCGGAAAAAGTTGCCTTTCGTACTGGAAAATAGAAAGGGAGAAAATGCAGGGCGAGTTGGAAGAAGGGCTTAGGCAAGCAGGCAGCAGGAAAATAGAATTCGAAAAAAAAATCCAGGAAAGAAGCAAACCAAGTGAATTCGATCCACGCTTGCGCAGAGCGGCCCAACCCCAACCCGGGCATTGCCTGGCGCTTTCCGTCTACCCGAAAACGGGCAGAAGAGCACTTTGCCAAAAAGAAGCCCATTCGGTTTCGGAGGCGAGGCAGAGTGCAGTTAGTCTGGGCTATAGCCCTCGATCCTAACTTTGTATATACCGCCAGTAGAGTCAAATCGTCCATCTTGCCGCGACCCCCCTAGTTCCCACGCTCTCCTTTTTTTTAAAACGATTAAGTTGACCTCTCCCCTCTGGTGACTTGACCTCTTCCATTTGTTTTCAGGGAAAATGGCAGCTAATGCATCCACAAGATTCTCAGACAACTACGAGCTCAAGGAGGAACTTGGAAAGTAAGTTGAATCATTTTACTTTTAAAAAAAGCGCTCTCTGATTATTTAAATGACAAAAGGAGGAAAGTGAGGGAGTTTTAAAATTAAAAATGGAGAAGTGGGATGACTTTAAAATTGTGGAGATGCGGGAATGCGACAAGTTTTGAATGGACAGCAATGCGACAATTGATCTAACATGCCCTTCTGTCCCGATAAGATCTTAAACAGAATACAAAGGGGCTGCGAAGAGGTTTTGGAATGAAGTCAATTTTTGAAAGACGCCAAGATCGTACGCCCGCATTCTCCGTATTTTTCTTGGCTGCTCTCAAGATCTTTTTTTCTAATATTGCAAATATTTGGGTTCTGGAGATGCAAATTTATTTTGGCTTTGAATGTCAACGACTTCTCTATTTGACTCAAAATCCGCCTTGCGCATTTATCTAAATGTTTATTAGGGAAAGTTAAAATGGCGAGATTTCGGGATAGAGTTTTCCTTCAACTGAAACTTTTGGGAAGAGAAGACTCGATAAATAACTGTAAATTTCTTTTTGCAGAGGAGCTTTTAGTATAGTGCGCCGATGTGTCCAAAAATCTACCGGACTAGAATTTGCTGCAAAAATCATCAATACCAAGAAACTATCAAGTAGAGGTAAGAATATTCTAGTTTGTGTGAAATAATGGAATTAATCCATCCCACTTTTCCTGTGACTGCATGCAATACAAATTGCATTGAAAGATTAAAAAGAAGTTTTTACAAAAGGAGTTACAATGTTAGAGCAGGCTGGTAGTTGGTTTATGAAAATTCATTAAATTGTTTTTGGCTACGCGAAAACTTAAATGGCTATAGAATAAATACAGGAATATCGTTATTACAAAATTAAAAAAAAAACATCACTTAAATTTACAATTTTTTCGTTTTATTGTAATTTTTTCGACTAATTTAATTGTTCCTGGAGCAATCTGTTTTGAATCTGTAAAAAAGAAAAGAATCAACTCCACTCAAATCTCCTGGGCCTAAATAGAGTGTTTTATAAAGCAAATGTAGCTTCAAAGACTTGAAATTATTTTTTCCTCCATTTTCCATTTACGTTTCCATTTGATTTTGTAAATTTCTCTCCGTATATTTTTATGTAATGTAAGATTAACGTTATTTACCCACGAGGAAACCTGTTGAAGAGTCTGAAAGAGACGTGGAGAAAGCAGGGATTGTGTTGGAGGGAAGGTGGGATCGATAGGCCTGCCGCACCATGGTGATGGTATCGATCCCTCCGAATGCGGTTTCACTCCTACTCCTTGGCCCCGCCACGTTCAAACATGTTCAAACTGACTTAAGCCACCCTACCCACCCGCCATCCCGGAAGATCAACCACCGTCCTCGTCCATTCGGCCACCCATCAAAGCAAATCCCTCTGCTTTCCCCAATCCATTGACTTGCTTTCTCCTCGGAGAAAGTCTCCTCACCGATTCAATTCCCCACGTTCATGTCCAGGTCCAGCTTTACTTTCTCCTCTCCTACTTTTGACCTAATGTAGCTTTATGGGCCATTGGGACTCGTTTGTTTCCCCAGTTCTGGAAGCTGCCTTCGGAATGCCACTCCTAATCTACCTTTTATTGCCTTCTTTTCAGATTTCCAAAAGTTAGAGAGAGAGGCAAGAATATGTAGGAAGCTTCAACATCCAAATATCGGTAAGTTACTAACAATTCGGCCTCACTGGGGCGTCATTAGTAAAATAATTGGCACCATTTCCCTCCAAGAAAGTTGTTGGGCTCCATCATTGGCGATATACAGAGAGCATCTGTCCGTTTTTATTCCAAACAATTTGTTGCTCTCTCATTAAAATGTTAGACAGCCGGAAAAGTTTCGGTGAAATGTTAAGGTGCGCCAATAAAAAAAAGTTCTCAAAAGAGCAATTAAAAGTTTATTGTGGTGCAAGTGTGCAAGGGCTCTAAAGGTTTTCTGAACGTAAATTGCCAATTTGTTTACCAGTATAATTTCCAAGCAACCTACAAAACTTCACATAAGGAAACGGCTGAATTTTCGAGAGTGTCCAATTTCGTTCAAGTTTGTTTCAAAAATACGTAATTGCAGTTGAAAACAATTGAGACTGAAAGAAAGCTCTAGTTCATTGATTAACGGCAGGCCGCTCTGTAATGATTTTCTTAGAAGGCTGCTTTTCTTTATGGGAAAACTTAATTATCAATTTAAAAAAAAAGTTTGTGAGCGGATCCAATTATAGAGAAATGGATCGCCGAAGTTGAGTTTCACGAGACGGCTTTCTCCTAGAGTGAAAATTCGAAGTATATTTTTGAGTCAATTTGATCTTGACTTTCTCTCGAGATGATGGAGAGGGAGGAGAAAATTCCCTTTCTCCACTTGTCACTGCCGATTCCAATTAATGGCTCATATTCAATTTGAGGTTGGAGGTTCTTGGTCTAAGTGTCTAAAACGTCTAGTAGAAAGTCTAAACGTCTAGAAAGTCTAAAACGTCTTTTCTATTTCCCTTGCAGTTCGCCTTCATGACAGCATTCAAGAGGAACACTTCCACTACCTCGTCTTTGATCTGTGAGTTTCCAGTGCTTTCACCCTAGAGAGACCACTTCCCAAAACGCAGAGATTCCACTTTCATAGAACATTGCCTTTCGAAAGGCTTTCCCACTTTCACCATCCACTTTCTCCAATCACATTTCCCTCTCTCCTCTCTCTGCCAATCAGACGGAGGAGGCAGAGCGGAGAGGGAATAATAAATCCTGGGTTTTTCCTACTTTTTCTTCGGAATGAGCATGACGGGGGAGTAGTGATAATATGGACAATTTACCTAATGGATTTGAGCATTTGAATACAAAGTGTAGTTGGCTCTCTTCCGAGAATGAGGCTTTTGGAAGGATTTTAGTAGGTGGAAATGGAGAAAGCTCCCCTGCCAACGAATCCCCTGGACGCAAATGGGGCCCTACTTAGTGGGGATTCCGTTTGAAATTGGATTTCTCTGCACTTATGCTTATGAGATTCCCTTTTCTACCGTCCAATTAACCATTAAATTTATTCTGATTCAGCGTTACGGGAGGAGAGCTATTCGAAGACATTGTCGCCCGTGAATTCTACTCGGAGGCAGATGCCTCACACTGTATCCAACAAATTCTGGAGAGCGTTAACCACTGTCACACAAATGGCGTTGTGCATAGGGATCTTAAGGTAATTAAAAATAACATTTATTTTACGCTCTTCCTAATTATTCATTATTTTACCGCCGCCGCCTAATTTTTTTCTTTCTGTGGTATTTTGTTAAAAAGTCGACATTTCCTTGGTACAGTTTCCATTAGGCAAAGAATCCTGCTTCTAATTTCAAATTACGAATTTTCTGCTGCAAATTAACGTATGATTTTATCACCATTTTTCATCGGTGACCGACCGCTATTAAAGTGGTATCAATAATTTTTTCGACAAGTAATTAGAGAACACCATTATTAATGAGCGATGGTACAAAGTAATTGGAAAGGTTTAAACACTAAATCAGGAATGCTGAGTAATAGTAATAAATATTTTATGGCTTTTCATTCAAAAGTTATTGAAGGCAACTTGAAAAAAAAAGTTTGGATTCAAAGTTTATTATAATGAACTGAGAGAAAGTTGTATAAAACTTTCTCTTGTTTTCCGCTCCGCTGAATTGGGAATGAAACCCTCGACTCTGCCCCAGTGCTTTCTCCTAATTATTTAGTGCCTAATAATTCCCGTGGTTTTTCATATCGACAGCCTGAGAACCTGCTGCTGGCGAGCAAGGCGAAAGGCGCTGCAGTGAAGCTGGCAGACTTCGGCTTGGCAATTGAGGTTCAAGGGGACCAACAGGCGTGGTTCGGTAAGTTCTGAATAATTCCAATTTTCCAGCGATCGCCTAATGACTCCCAACCATTTTCACTTCCACTTTCAGCATCCCCGCATTAATCCTCCTTCCAAGCTTAGGGAATCCCTAATTAACGAAACAGGCCAAAACTCACATTCCCTTTGAAGCCTCCTCCACTTCCACGTCCTTCCAAACCCACTTTATGAATTGCAAAGTTTCTGCCGACTTAAGCCTTCCAGCAGCCTAATGGGAATTACTCCTTTTCATCCTACGTTAACAACTTTCACTTCTCCAGGATTCGCTGGAACTCCTGGCTACTTGTCCCCAGAGGTGCTGAAGAAGGAGCCATATGGGAAACCAGTGGACATATGGGCATGTGGTCAGTACACAAATTTAAGCTCCGCTACGTTTTTTTTTTATAAAATGGTAGTTACTTATCGTTCGAGCGGAAGTACTGATCGGTCGAGCGGTAAAAGTGGTGGAATGCTTTGAAATTTATTACTACGAGAGAAAGTTGAGAAGAGCAAAAACTTCGACATTGCAACGCGGCCATTTTGTATTGTAATTTAAATTTTTTTTAACTATAAGGACTTAAACCTAACCGAAAGTTTTAATTTTAGTAGCTATTTTGAAATGACTTAATATTAATTCAATTTTTGATATGTGTTTTGGCAGGAGTAATTCTATACATTTTATTGGTCGGTTACCCGCCTTTTTGGGATGAGGACCAGCACCGATTGTATGCTCAGATTAAACAGGGCTCCTATGATGTACGTCACGGTCATAGATACTAAAGTTATTAATTATCAAAAATATCATTAATTACATTATTGCATTTACTAAATTTCGGTTTGCAGTATCCCTCTCCTGAGTGGGACACGGTGACCCCAGAGGCAAAAAACCTAATTAATCTCATGCTTACTGTAAATCCCGTTAAGCGAATCACTGCCACTGATGCTCTCAAGCATCCATGGATTTGCGTATGTGGAATTTTGAAATATGTTTTAAATTTTTACTTTTTTTTTTTGAAATTAAATGTTAATGTATTTAGCAACGAGAACGCGTGGCTAGTTTAGTTCACCGACAAGAGACTGTAGATTGTCTCAAGAAATTCAATGCAAGGCGGAAGTTAAAGGGAGCCATTCTGACGACCATGTTGGCCACCAGGAACTTTTCAAGTAAAAAAAAACAAATGTCTTGCCAAATAATCCCAGTCTCCCAAACCTAATTAAGTGTCACTTAATTATTCAAACATCATCGATTTCCGTTGGAATCAGGTCGAAGCATTATTACAAAGAAAGGTGATGGGAGCACAGTGAAGGAGTCCACCGACTCATCCACAACCCTCGAAGATGACGATGTCAAAGGTCAGTTATTTTTAAATTCCAATTTTTTTTAGTTTTTTAGAATTTTAGAACACGAGGGTACCTGTCGACTCTTGATCTAACACAGGGCCTCTGTACTGCTCCTGTTTCTAAACTTTCCTTTTTAATTTCCTTTTCTCGTACGGAAGTGCATGCTTTGGTGGTGGTGTTCTCTCCATGTTCTAAAAAACTTTTCTATTCTTAGACATTTCTTCTAACATCAATTTATGATTTTCTAATTTTTAGACAAGCCATTTCCGTTCACTTTTTTTGTCGATTTTTGTTTGTTGAGATATTACACTGAAAAGTTGTTGAAATCGTTAGAATGTTTGGCACTAATGACTTAATTGTTCCTGGAAGTACAAGTTCTGTTGTGTTGGTTAGACGAGCAAGGTCGGGTCAAGGGGGCAGTGGATAGAACTTGCACCGTGATTCTTAAAGAACCTGAAGGTAATGGACATGAATCACTGCAAAAGCAGCTCTCTGTGTAAATGTCGTATGAGAGGGCCAGCACACGCTAACTAATTGTGACTAATTATTTAGTTAACTGTTAGTCAACTGAACTTACACTCTACTAAAACAATGTGCTAAGTCCGGTTCTTTGTTGCACTAGCCAAGAAATTTCGCTACTTCCATTTCCATTGACACTATACAAACTATTGTCAAATTGCAGGAGCATAGCTAGCTTTCTTAGCTTTTAATTGCTGCTAATTTCATTGAAATTATCATCTTACTGCAAAATTTTTATTAAGAGGTGTTTTTTTTTATGGTGTTTAGTACTAACGAAAGGAATTCTAACCTTGTAGGAGTTTGTGGCTTTTGAAATTGTGCAGACGACGTTGAATATTATTAGAGATTCAGCCATCAACTTTGGCTTGAAACGCTACTTAGAATTAATTCTGGAAATTAACGTTGTGATGTTTCAAAAAGCGTGGCCCGATATAGTGAATTTTAATGTCATTTGATGTCCGTATTAGTTAACTTTGTGGGAGTTGTGACATCAGTAATTTCACTGTTGTAAAAGTGTTGTTAACGAATTTCTTGTGATTCTTTATAGTCACATTGCTCAATTTTTTTTAGAGGTTTTTCGGAAAAGCAGCTTTCACAATATTCCATGCCGTAAGCCAGATTGACAATTTTTAAAACTGTGTCAAAACGGGCTCCTTTTTCCAGTTGATATTTCATCAAACACTGCCTAACTAATTTAACAATTTACTATAGGCTTTTAGTGAAGTTCATAAGAGAAAATGAAAAAAAAACATGATCTGAATTGTAGTAATGAGTTATCGTAGGATCTCGTGCTAGTCGGCTGCTAGTTCCAAAATTTTGGGTCTTGCTCATAAGTAACTCCCAAATTGAAATAATTTTCTCGCCAAGTCAAACTGTTTGATAACGGGAAGTTACTAAATGACACGAACTTTAAAATTTTGGCAACTAACAAATGACCCGGCAGTAGCTCAATTTTTAGCAGCATTTCCACACTTGTCAATATGCTTTTGCCTTTAGGACTCTCACTCACGAGCACTACTCCATTCGGTACCCCCCTCGCGTCACCCCTCTTCCCCCCTCCCGAGGTCAAATTGCTCTCGGAACAAGGTTAGAATTACTCAGAACTCAACTTTGTTTTTTTTTTACTTTTCTTGTTTGCATGCGGCTTTACTTTTACCAAAACCACAAACAACCGCAAAGCAGAGGTCGAGGACGAGGAGGCGGACGTTGACCTCTGTGACCTGTCACTTGGCCCACCTGAGTGGTCGAGGCCATGAGAAAAGCCCACCACACTCTGCAGTCCCACCTGTTGTAGTATGTGATCATAGATGCATCCGCTCTTTGCATGTCATCTTTACCTGATAATTGCAGAGTGTGCATTACGAATCTAGTCAAGGAATAATTTCATTCTTTACAGAAATAAAACAGTAATCAAAATGTAACCTCACCCTCCATTTCGACTCAACTCAAAAATAAAATTTTAGAATTTATTCAAAATCCGACTTTTATACGTGCTTTTGGAGCTGTAGAACTTTTACTGCTACTAATAATGCTCCTCAGTTTCTGCGATCTGCTCCAAACTTATTAACAACCAACGTGATTTCATTTATAGGTCAAAAGAGACAAAAAAAAAATTATTTTTGAAAATGTTTTTTTTTTCGGAAGTAGGAACAATTAAATGATTTTATTTTGAGACCTAATTTATAATGACGCCGCATTGACATGTGCATGAATTTTTTTTGAAATCACGTTTGTTTGGCTGCTGCCGGGAAATACGAGGAGAAAGTCTTTGTGGTGTGATTTTGTGTGTGGGGCTTGTGTAAACTACACATTTTTGGATCTTCGTCTCATGCCGTTTTTCTCTTGTTTTGTTGACCTCTTTGTCGGGTCAACAATCACTTTGACACACAAAAAACCGTTTAGAAAACCGCCACACTGTCTCCTGTGGAAATGCTTTCATGCAATGCAGCAGCGGAAGTGGTGGTGGTGGAGGCTCAGGTAACAAAACGTAACACTGAATCCAAAAAAATCTTCATACCAACTGCCGCACTCAACTTAATGATATTCCGCCTCACTTTCACTTTCAATGAAACTACAACTTTTTTCATCTTTTTCATGTTTCGCATTCTCAACAACTTTCTTTACTTCAATTTTTGGATATTTTCTCCTGAGAGAGCACCATCTTAAACCTAATCATAATCAACAATTAAAATTCCCTTCTCAACTTATTACCAACTTTGTACGGTTTTGCAAGGCCAATTCTTGAACTAAAAAATGCGTTTAGGTATGAAGAGAGGCAATTTCAATTGATTATTTTCCTCTTCTAGCACGTAAAGGAGAAATCATTAAAATTGACGGAACAAATCTTAGAATCAATAGCAATTGGGGATTTCGATGCGTACTCGTAAGTTGAAGCATTAACTCGCAATGCAATGCATTATTTATTTTTTAAATTTGATTAAGTTTTAAAAAATAATAATTTTGAGAATTTGAATGCTATTCTGTAGGAAATTAGCTGATCCTCACATGACGGCGTTTGAGCCGGAGAGCCTCGGCAATCTTGTCGCCGGTATGGATTTTCACAAGTTCTACTTTGACAATGGTTGGTATAGCTTTCCTTTTTGTTTCACTATCAACTAATTCACCTTCCTCTTTCTCTACATTATTCTAAAAAAAAACATTTAAAATTAAACTCAAAATTAAATAAAATAAAATTATTTGAATAATTTTCTCACATCAATTCATCAACCCTCATTCATCAATTTTTGCACTCCGCACTCAACTCTGCACACTGCTAACGCCGCTGCTACACTGCCAACTTTTTACAAAATGCCTCAGCTTAAATGCCTAAAGCCCAGAAGCCTCATTTTTGAACTTCTTTTGTTCTTTAGTAATATAAGACCTGCAAATCCGAGAACAGTGGACTCAATGTGGGATAATGAGTGGAATGTCGGTATAATTTAATTGATCACTTAATTGCAGGTGGGAAGTCCGGTAAGATGAATACGACACTCCTCAATCCCCATGTTCATCTACTTGGAGATGATGCCGCTTGCATCGCCTATGTCCGTCTCTCCCAGTTTACTGATAAGTGAGTTAAACTTAATTGAGTATGTAAAGCTAAATCTTTAATTTTACTGTAAATTAATTGAATTTGAAAAAAAAAGGCAAGATAGATCAATATAATACATCAGCAGATAATGTTTCAATCATATTTCTAAACAAAAGTTACAAATTTTTATTCATAAAATATAACAAAACTTTGTTTTAAAAAAATTCTATGAAAAAAAATCGCAAAATTTCATTTAAAAAATTTCAAATTTCATTTAAAAAATTTCAAATTTCATTTAAAAAATTGCAAATTTTAATTTAATTTGTTGTAGATCCTCTGGTCAATCCAGGACGACTCAATCGGAAGAATCACGCGTTTGGCATCGCAAAGACGGGAAGTGGCAAAATGTGCACATTCATCGATCGACGTGTGGCTCTACGAAATTCCCATAATCCCAACTACCTTAAGTTCAAAAGACGCAAGAAATAAGGAAGTCTAAAAAAAAAACAATGGAAACGAATCGAACCTTTTTCCGTCGCTTACCACCGCCCGCCCAAACATTCTCATCAATTTTCAGCGTCTATGCAAACTTTTACTTCTAAAATTACACTAGGCATCCCCCACCTACCTTCCACAGACGAAAAACCCAAAGACAACCCTAAATTGTGTAAAAAAAAACTCAAAATCTGTACTTTTTTCTTGTAAATCTAAAAAATGCTCTTTTCAATAGTTTACAAAGTTAAAAAAGTCAAGAACTACGTCACGACTCTTGCCAATATAGGCCCATCGCCAGTGAACAGTTTCGTTGAGTGTACAAGCCAAAGAAAAACTTGCGTTTCTTTCCTTAAGTTTAGAACCAAATGGATAACGCTAACTAATCAATGCATCATAAAACTAACATGTTTAAGAGTCACAAAACAAATCAAATGATATTAATTCACTGTTTACTCCCCAATAAAGGGAAAAACCCAATGCTAAAGACATTTAAGAGTAAAAAAAAAGAGAAAGGTTGCAGATCTCTTTTACTTTCCCCGAAAGGCCCTTCAAGGAGAAAGTCCCTTGACCTCTGACCCTCTCATCATTAACTTAACCTCCAATTTCCAGTCTTCTTAAGATGCCTTCAGACAGCACTTCTTCTAAAAACAATCTATTCGGGGAGTAACTTCTAACTTTACTTACTTATGTAAACATTAATTATTATTAACTAAAGAATAATAATTAAACCTTTCAAATGAAACCAAAGCTAAAAATTCTTTTGCACTATTAAAACACAATGAAAAGTGTGTATCTCATTACGTACGTTTTTCTGTTATGTCATGTATGGATAATGTCACAGGGGAACTGTGTGGTTTAAAGGTGTTAATTACAATCATTATTCGCAAGTTTACATAAAATACTAAACATACCAAAAGATTACCTTGTATTATTACGATTTGAAAATGATGGTTACTTGTACTACTACTGTTTACGGAATTAAGTAAATAACAAAATATTGTTGGTCTTGTTCATCAGAAAATTAGAACAAGTTTAATTGATTTCAAGCAATTATTCTTAAGTTTCAAACAGTTTTCTTTTCTACTTTTTCTCTCCGCGTTAAAAGCATTGCTTGACATTATGCTTGTTTTTTTAATCAATCAATCAGTCAATCTTTTTTTCTTTTTTCTTTTTCAATTTGTCTTGAAAAAAAAAAAGGATTTCATTATTCAGGCATATTCAATATTATTTTGTGCAGAAGTCTAAACTGCTTCACATTATCAAATTAAAAAAATCTTACTTCCGGCGAAAGGTGGAGTGATTTAGAAAAATACACTACGCAACAAAAACAAAATAAAACCGAAGACGATGAATCAAACCCTCTTTGGAATCGAAATTAAAATTCTTAATGGAAAAGTCAATCATAGTTTAGACTTTTGATTTATAACTTTACTTGGCAATTAAATTTTTAAATAGATATTCCATATTTTAGTTTTGAATGAGTGCATGACAAGGTTTTGTGTAGGGACAGTCACTGGTCCAAGCTGAAGCATCTCTGCTTTTGCATGCATTTAATTTCTGTTTTTGTTTCTCACACAAGAGATGCTGCTCCACTTTTGTTGGAAATCTTTGTTTCTCCTTAAGTGGTCCTCGTTACTCTTGAATTAGGCGGGAGTTGAGTGAGATCTGGGCGGAATGCGACGACGTTCAATGCGTTCTTTCATTGATGAAAATGGTGGGACTGAGGTAAGGGCTGGTCCAAGTGTCAAGTGAGCTCCCTGCAGTCCTCCTACCCTTCACTCTGTATCAAGGCACCTCTGCTAAATTGGCAAACGTTTTGACGAGAACTGGTTGGACAAGTGAACTCGCCTCCTAGTTGAGGTGAGGCTTTGCATCCGAGCTCATCTCATTCATCTCCTCCCAAGTACCCATGCCCTACTCATCTCCAAACAATTAGTGCAAGTGACCTCTNTCCTCCCAAGTACCCATGCCCTACTCATCTCCAAACAATCAGTGCAAGTGACCTTTGGAAAATATTCTGTCAAGTACCCCCTCATCCAGTGTCAGTGAAAGCACAGAAAATCTGCATGCAACTTTGGACGCTCATCTGGTAGAAAGCAGAGAAAGTGCCCTCACGGAGGAGCGGTGCTTGAGCTGTGAGTCATTTTCAATAACGCACTCAAAGCATTCCAAAAAAAAAAATCTAGCGAAAATTCAACAAGGCAAACATATATCTACTCAGAGATTCCCAAAGTTTTGCTAAGTAGGAAAGGGCACGCTAGTTTACCTAAGTGCTTTAGAAAAAAAAATTAAAGCTTAAAAAAAGATTTTGTAATTATATTACTTGAAAAAAATTCTTGTCTGAGTTTTTCTGAATTTTCTATTTTGAATTCCGGTGGAAAAAATACCACATAAAATCAATTCTTAACTCATTTAAAAATTGTAATAATCATGAAAAACTTATATTTCAACGGTGTTCAATGCATGAAGCGTCTGTTATAAATCCTAATTTAACCTTAAGGCTTGCTAGGCTCACATTGAATTCTTTGACTTAAGCTACGCGTTTATGTAATAAATAAATTAAAAATATGATTATTGAAGTAAAGACCTAATTTCGTCTGAAACTAACTTTGAGGAATTAAATTAATTTTGTAATTTGATTAACGTGCGAAGATTCATATTGCGCAACTCAAACGCTATTTTATGGTTTGCCCTTTTTCTTTATGTAATTCTAAATGTTCAACTATACATAAAAAAAAAACCCACTGAATTTCAATTGTTCCTTCAAGATCTGTCTTATACAATTTTCATTTCTTTTTAATTTTAAACGGAATGAGACGTAACTTAATTGAACGGTGAGGGTGACGCAAGTAAATTAGAGTTGATTTATGTAAGTCGAACGCTTTATGATCGTAAAATATTATGGCGAGTAACGTATAACCTGAATGTAGTGGGGTAAATACAACAAATTATGCCCGATTCGTGAAAACTTGTTTTCAATTGTGTAAAAATTGAATTCCCCGTTAGCGAATTCCCTTCCCAATAAAGGTCACTGGTCCGTTAGTTACTGAGAGTGATACCAGCAGAAATGATGCTGGTTTAGGCCGAGACTGGGGCGATCCCATACAAAACTTTTTACAAAAATCATTTCCTTAATCTTCAGGTTACTCTGTCAAGTTAATTGGGTCAGCGTCAATTCTTCAAAAGAAATAGGTACACACATTGGACGTTGAATAGGGACCCTTCGACTTCCCATTTGAACTTATGCAGGGTCCACTGCTCCTCAATTTCGCATCTCTGCCTCCACTTTCTCTCACCCCCACTTTTTCGGTCAGCGAAAAGTGTTTCAAAAAAATAATTTTTTTCTATTGTTGTGTCCCAATTTCCAATTTTAGTCTGTCGCATCTTTCTGCGGTTACTTGCTCTCGATTCTCAGCGTCTTTTTTGGCATCCCAATAAGAAGATGCCCAAATTGATGAGAATGATGGATGCGGCAGGGAAAACAGAAGTGAGATTGACAAATTGGAAACGATGTCTCCAAGCCTTAAGAACCAACTAACAGGGTTTATGAGACATGAAAAGGAGGGTGCCTTTGGATTTTCGTCAGATTTTAATTACTTTGTACTAGAAATCGAACAACCTCAATTGATTTCGTTTCGCTGGGAATCAACCCCAGAGTCATTTTGGTCAGTGACAGTCTTGCATTCTTTTCAGATGACGACGCTTCAGTCCACAAACTGCATGAAATTGGTCATCCTCATAGTTTCGCTTCATTGCTCCTGCGCAGGATTCGCTCAAAATGTGTCAACCACCTCGTCATTCAAGGATACTGATGTGGTCACTGCCATTGACCAGTTTGAGGCTGGGAACCTCATGGCCAATGTCACCCGTCCCCCGCAGCACAATTATACTGGGACGGCCATGAACGTTTTCTCGGCTCCGAACATGGTACACGGTTTTAAACCGGTATATGACTCCGACCCGCAGTTCGTATCAATCACCACTGAAAGCCCGCCTCCACCGCCGCCTCGGTCCAAGCCAGGCTTTAGTTTATTCAAGAAGAAAAAGAAACGGCCTCAGCCGATACCAATAAAAGAGCCACCGCTACCACCGCCTCAGCCAACGCCGGCACAAGTGCTACAACATTCGCAGGTGTCGGAAGAATCTGGTTCCGGGGAGGCGGGGCAACGGCTTCCAATTTACACACAGTACAATTCACATCATCCGTACCACCATGGTCCGCCACCTCCCCCGCCAATGTCAGCTTTTAGCCGCCTCACGTCAATGTTCCGAAGAGGTCCACCTGGGCAGCCACCGCCATGGCGTCCTCCACAGCCACCTATGCCAATTCATACCCATTTCTCAACCCTGGGTCTAGGACCAAGTCCATCACAGCAGACATTTATGGGACATCATAGTCCTATGCAACTCCAGGGACATGCGCAATATCCTCCAGGCGGCCATCAACAAGCAGCAAGTGTCAATGCGCCAAGACCGCCATCGTCCCAAGGTTTTCCACCAAAGGCGCCCTACCATCGTCATTCATTAAACCACTACCTTCAGAAAATTTCCAACATGTTTAGCCGGTCGCCGCACGTTCCAGGCTATCGACCACAAGGTTATCCTCAATCGCCAGCGTATCCCCATTACTTTCCATTGAATACATACGCTCCTCAGGGGCCGCACGGCGCTGGAGCACCAACCGCTGGGCCACAACCACCACAAGCAAGGCGAAAGAAGCTGCGTGTGAAGAAGCCGGCGGCAGAACGTCGACTGGAGCAACAGTATTTGACGGGGCGACCACGAGCGACAAAGGAATCCGATCCTGGAAAACCGGATACAATGGAAGTGAAACTCCATACGGGAATTCAAACAGAATCGCGTGGGATTTTTAATCGAAACGGTGGCTTTAGGGGTATTGGACCGGTTTTCCTTCGTCTAAAACGTGATGTGAACTCTGGCTATCGAATGCCCGGAATTTATTGGCATGGACGGTGGGAAGCCATTTTATTTGGATAAAGTAAGGAATACTCCTCGCCTAAAGCTAAACGTATTCCAGTCCATAAGCAGTTTACAATACTAAAATCATTGTTTTATAATCGAATTTATAAAGAACAGAATCAAAATTCATTGTTTAGAATAGGATGCTGGGTAAAGATACTGTTCAAGTACGCTCTATTAACTGGAATTTTTTGAAGTATCTCAAATAAGTTGGATAAAAGATTTAAGATTTCTAATAAGCGCTAAGCGGAATCACAGAGATTGATAGTTAGCAAATTAACTTTCAGAAAAAATGCTGAGTTTTCAGTATAAATTCAGTATAATTGAAAAAAAAATGCACGCTTCGTCATCCTTGCGTGTTTGGTGATCCTAGCCCCTAGCGAATTTACAGTATCTCTTGATTGATTGAAATTGATTTAAAATGGAAATCTTTTAGAATCCGTTGTTTAAAAATGTGACACGTTTCGAATTACACTAACATTTGAATGTACTTTAGGACCCAACAACGGGTGACATAACGTTTACCCCGGGACAGCAAAAGAAGTCCATCTCGAGCAACGAAGTCGAAATGAACGGAACAAGCGACGGAACGGGCAAGAAGAAGAAGCCAATGCCAATAATCATTCACTCGTATTCCAGCACAAAAATGCAAGGTCAGCAGCGTCGACCGGTCAACAAATTTGTTCCCAAGAAACCAACATTCTTCTATGGAAATCGAACAAGTACGCTTGCCCCGCCTAGACTCCCGAGCTTTTACCCAAAAGTTCAATCCCTGAGCGATTTCAAAAATAGCATGGGCATAAAAGCGACAAGTACTTCCACTACGCATGCGCCAATCACGACCCCTACAACCACTACGACGACAACTACAACCGCAGCGCCTACAACAACCACTACAACGACGACAACACAGGCTCCGCCCATTACAACCACAGAAGAGTATCGACTGGTGACGCTGAGAGCGAGTCAAGGTTCAGTCAATACTTTTCCACCAGGCTATGATCCGTACCTTCCCTTCGAACTGCTTCAGCTCCAGACAAAGCGGCCAGATCTCGTCGAGATTCCAGCCGTTGTCCAGGAAATACTGCCAGAAGATGCTGGTTCCAGTTTCACTCCGACGGGAATCCTAGATGCAAAAGCGGAGGATATCATTGGCAGCGTTGAAGCAGTTCCGCTAGACTACGCGCAGCCGCCGCACCTTGCTTTGGATCCAATACCGGCAACGGAATCGACCATCAGCATTTCGGGGCTCTTGGAGAATACTTCCGGAATTAATCCGACACCATGGGTACCCGTCGACGCGAGCAGCGGTGGGGCCGGCACAATACAGGAGGGTGTGACCGAACAGGACGAATACGAGTATGATTACGATGGGGCGCTACCGCCTCAACAAGCTCCGCCTCCCAACGCGCAATTCCCACCATTCTTCAACCCTTACAATACGAATCCACAAGGCCCACCAAACAGTTTCAATTCCTTCGGGCCACCGGGTCAGCCGCCAAACCCACCATGGTATTACCCACCGCCTGGACAGCAACAATATTACCCACCATGGGGGCCATATCCGAATGCGCCAGGATTCCAACCTCAGCCCAACGGACAACAACCCCTACCACAAGGACCCATCCATCAATCCCAAGGTCTACAGCCGCTGCCTCAAGGACCCTTCCATCAACCCCAAGGTCAACAACCGCAGCCTCAAGGACCCTTCCATCAATCCCAAGGTCAACATCCGCTGCCTCAAGGACCCCAGTATCAACCCCAAGCACAACACCCACTGCCTCAAGGAACCCAGTATCAACCTCAAGGGCAACAGATTTTGCATCAGCAACCTGTTGTTCCACCAGGACTTCAACTGCATCAGCATCCTCCAAGCATACCGCTGCAAAGTTCGCCACAACCTACACCGTTGGTTCCGATTCCCACTTCGGAACAAAAATCAATGGACACGTCGACCCCAGCAATTCAACAAACAACGGTCACCGTAACGTCGACTTCGACGACACAAGCCCCTACCACAACGGAAGCTACAACTCCAGAGCCAATCATACTCCTTGAACAGGACGCCAATATAGAGGAGGAGCAAGATACGTCGAACGAAAATCCCGTTTCGGTTGAAACTCCAAGCGGACCTGGATTCAACCCGATTCAATTACCCGTGGACAGTCATCAGCAACGTCCCGGTCCACCTCCACCGCCTCATCATTTTCGACCGCCACCAAATTACCGGCCACCTTATGGACCGATTCCGCCGCATCATTTCAACCGACCAGGAATGTATCCACCTCCTCCCCTTTTTGGTCCGCCGCATCGACAAAACTTTCCGTTCAGGCCACCGCCACCCGTTGGAGAACTTATGAAAAGTAGGGTTCCGCCACCAATGG